>JAGFPH010000159.1:318948-346370 GCA_018207615.1 Philaenus spumarius | reverse complement strand
CAGGTTTATATTGATTGGTTGAGAAATCTGGAAGATATGTTAAAAAATACCAAAAAATACCAAAAAACGAAAATTTGTGAATTTTTAAACAACGATAACTTTTGAATGCGTCGTCCGATTTTCATTTTCAAAAAAGCAGTCGACGCAGTTTTTTAAGCACAAAAAATGTATACATGGGTTTTATTAAGATTTTTTCGCACGCTTTAAAGTTATTTTTAAAAAACATAAAAATTTCAAAAAAAATTAGGTTATTTTTTTTAATTTCTTTGGATTGGCTCTATGGATTAACTCTCAAATCTAATCAGATCTAAGTTTTGATACACCCTTTCGAATGACATGTCGTAGAATTCAATCGGTTGATTCGTTTTTGAAAAACTGTACGACAAAAATTTATTTACACACATACATCCACACACACACACACACACAGACACACCCTCACACACACACACACGGTCGGACACCTCGGCGGGAATAGTCAGAATGGCTTCCTGGGACCTCAAAACGTGGAGATTTAATGAAAACTCGACTTTCGAAAATCGGACCGAAATCAATAACTTCCCTTTATTGGTAGCGGGAAGTTAATAAACCAGTTTTACATTTTGTTACGTCCTGCTAAGTGGTGAAAATGTAATAACTAAAAACAATAAATATTGATCGGTATTCTTTTCCTAAAGCTAGAGAGATGAAATTTGGTACTTGTTAATTTTAAGAAAATATTTTACATGTAAGCTGATCAAAACTATCCCGATCTATGCATTCGTTTATTAAATACGTATCTGGGTGATCTGCAAACTTCCAGCTAAAACTGTGATTACCAGTCTGTAGATTTAGCGGTTGAAAAATAAGAAGCTCTTCACTCTGAATTTATTATTTTTTAATGATTTAATTTATTCATCACACATACCGTGACGAAGACTATTGACGGGCAGTCAGTAAACAATAAATACTAATCTAATTGAAAATACTTGTAATAATTAATTTTCGTGAAATAATAGATGAAATAAAATGAGAGGAAAATATTACAATTATGTAACATAGTGATACAAAAAACAAATTCCCTGTAGCGAAGCACGAGTATTCAGCTATTTGTGTTATAAATGTTCACTGATTTCTCGAAAACGGCTCAACTGATTTGGATAATTTAAATTTTATTCTATTAAGGTAGATCCCGAGGTGGTCCCATATTGTTTTATGACATACGAAAATCTGAAAAACGATGTTTATAAAACTGTCATCAATGTTTGCATCTTACGGATTTTCTATTATGAATGTTCACTGATTTCTCGAAAACGGCTTAAAAAAATTAAATTGTATTCTATAAAGGTAGATCCCGAGGTGGTTCCATATTTTTGTATAACATAAGCTTTACCATTTTTCAGAAAATCTGAAAAACGATTTTTATAAGATTTTCATGAATGTATGCTTTTTCTTATGGAGTTTCTTAACCCACACTCGTACAATTAATTCCTACACTAAAAATTGAAAAATAAACAAACTTTAAAAAAAATCTAAACGGACTTAAAAAAATAACAATAAAGGCACTCAAAAGTGAAATATAATTTAATTGGGTTATAATTAGGTAACAATAACTCTATTACGAAGTATTTATATAATTATTCCGATCTCACAATTCTTATAATAAGGACATATTCATGTTTTATTTTAAAATAACAAATTATTATATTTACTGCAAAACGATTTGAAGTCGGTGCTAAGGCCTAGATAAATTTAATACAGTAAGTATTTTCGTTGATTTTTGTTTGAGTGAACCCCCAAATTTACACTATTTTTATGTTTTAATATAAAAATTTTGAAAAAAACTTGCTTAGTGTGCGCCAATTAGTCAGGACACAGCCGCTTAATATATATATACGTAGATGAATATTCACTAAATCACATTTTTGATAACGTTAAGTTAATTTAAAAATACATAATTTTAAATTTAACTAACATTTTTGTTAATATTTAAATAGGACTATAATCTATATATTTATATAAAAGCAAAATACCACTCACTCATTCACTCACTCACTCATCACGATTTCTCAAAAACTACCGAACGGATTGAAATGATATTTGGTATGTAGCTTCCTCTAGGGCCATAAGTGCTCACTAAGAAAGGATTTGAAAAAATTCGAAATTTTAGGGGGGGTTTGGGGAGATCAAAGTTATTAAAAAACGATTTCTTCAAAACTACCGAATGGATTGGAGTGAAATTTGGTATGTAGCTTCCTCTAGGGCCATAAGTGTTCACCAAAAAATAGTTTTAAAAAATTGGAAAATTTAGTGGGTTTGGAGGGTAAAAATTACTAAATCACGATTTTTCCAAAATTACCGAACAGATTGGAATGAAATTTGGTATGTAGCTTCCTCTATTGCCATAGGGGCACGCTAAGAAAGGGTTTCAAAAAATTCGAAATTTTAGGGCGGGTTTGGGGGGATCAAAGTTATTAAATCACGATTTCTTCAAAACTACCGAATGGATTGGAATGAAATTTGGTATGTAGCTTCCTCTAGGGCCATAGGTGCTCACTAAGAAAGGGTATGAAAAATTTCGAAATTTTAGGAGTTGTTTGGGGGATCAAAGTTACTAAAATCATAATTTCAGATCTTTTATTATTATGACAATAGTGCTTTTATTATTTAAGATCTATATATATAAAAGCCAAATACCACTCACTGACTGAACACTTAAAAAGAATACAATTACGTTAAAAAGACTGAAAATACCAAGCACCACGGGCAACGCCGTACGGGTCAGCTAGTAAATCATATAAAACAATTTTAACAAAATGATATAGATATAAAATTAAAAATCATAAAATCTACTCTGCTTAATTCACGATTGCATTAGGACCTTCCTCACAAACGCACTCAAAATATAACAGCATAAAATAAATACAGCATTATACTACCAACGTTTTCTTAAGTTGTAATTAAGGCAGTGGTAATAGACTGATAGTGTACTTATGAGTATTCATAAATTAAACAAACTGCTCACATTTTATATATCTAAGAAATGAACGGCACCGACTTCAAATAGTTTTGCAGTAAATATAATAATTTGTTATTTTAAAATAAACAAGAAATTGTGAGATCGGAATAATTATATTTGTTTGTGTGTTTAACGACCTGCTGTTTTGCACTTAAGGGTCGGCTCTATATATCTGTCGGCCATGTTGGCTGACTCTCCATAAGACCAATGTTAAATCCGATTATGTTTTTGATCGGATAATTATGAACAATATGTCATTTTAAAGCCATGGCCAATATGCATGCAAATGGCTTTTCCAAAACTAAGAAAAAGATTTTGTTTAATATTTATTACCAACTAGCTGACCCGTACGGCGTTGCCCGTGGTAGTTGGTATTTTCAGTCTTTTTGACGTAATTGTAATTCTTTTTAAGTGTTCGTTGAATACCTGTGCGTATCCTACTGTGGTCATGAAAAAAAGTCTACGCTATTTAGGAAAGCACTGAAAATTGTATTCCTGTAAACTACTATCTAACATGAAAAAGCTTTAAATATATCGTTTTAATTTATAGTTTTTACTAAGTTTGACTTTCACTTAATTTCATTGACAATGTTGCGAGCACCTACGGCCTTAGAGGAAGCTACGTACCAAATTTCATTCCAATTCGTTCTTATAGGGATTTTTAGTAACTTTGACCTCCCTCCCCAAACCACCCTAAAATTTCGAATTTCTTTTAACCCTTTCTTAGCGAGGGTTTAAATTAGCTGGGGGTCGTAGAAAAGATATTTCAATCACTTTGTAACATCCGCGTTAATTTAGGATGTAACAAACTGGTTCAAATAGAGTTTGTAATTTTAAATGTATTGGCCTAATTAGTATAAGATATATATTGTTTAGTATTTAAATATACAATATACAGTATGTATCAAAATAAAGCTACGAATGTGATATTTTAATGGCATTTAGTTTAATTCAGATGGTTTGTTTAGTTTTCAATAAAATATATTTAAACTCATGTATGTTTATGGTTATGCATGGTGTCAAATAATTTATTTGTTTTTATTATTATTGATAGCGAAAATATGTTTTGAAAAGTATTAAAAACTTCATAGTTATGATATATTTTATATAAACAATATTTTAAGCAGCATATCTCTAAGTAGGCCTATAAAGATATTTAATAACCAATGTTTGAGTTGAATTATAATTCTGAAAGCATTTTTATTTGTGTTTGTTTATAGTTTTTCAATCTAACCTTAAAAAGCTGTTGGTTTTGAAGAGTATTAAAGTGATTATAAATTTGCTAAATAATGTTGCTATGGTAATACATATAAACAAACATAAGCTTTTTATACGAACAGCTGTTTTTGTGAGCTATGGTTTTAAGTTCATACAATAAATGCTGTTCAGTTTCTTCCAAATTTGAAACTTTTTCGGGAAACTTTTCAAACTTTTCTTTACGTATAAACCTTCTATGAACTACTAAAAACATTTTAAGACCAAAAATAGCCAAATCGGTCCAGCCGTTCTCGAGTTTTAGCGAGACTAACGAACAGCAATTCATTTTTATATATATAGATTTAAAACATTGATTTTTAATATTTTTTTATGTTGTCACTATTAATTATAGCGAAAAACTGCCAAGCCATTCGCCTGTAGAATTTCGTACCCAATAGTTTGGTATTTTTTTAAAACGCTATTTGACCAATTGCGGGTTTTAAATGGATTTAGGCTGAGCAATGTCCGTATAACCTACCGCCGCTATAGAGTGATCTAAATATTTTTTTTACGTTGTAACTATTAATTATAGCGAAAAATTACCAAGCCATTCGAATGAAGAATTTTGTCCCCAAGAGTTTGGTATTTTTTTTAAAACGCTATTTGAATAATTGCGGGTTTTAAATGGTTTTAGGATGAGCAATGTCCGCGTAACCTACCACCGCTATAGGGAGTCGTATGTTGCTTTCTGTTTTACTAGAGCCGACCCTTAAGGCTAATGAAGACGAGACCTACAGTTTTACGTGGAATCCGAACCACAGCCAATGATGTCTGTTAAGAAACCCTTTAGAAAATTATTCGGGGTCAATGGGAATTGAACCCGGAACTTTTCCATTGATGGTTGACATGACGATTGATAAAGCATTGACACCTTAACAACCACGGCCATCGTGGCTCCGGAATAATTATATAAATACTTCATAATAGAGTTATTGTTACCTAATTGTAACCCAATTAAATTATTTTTAACTTTTTAGTGTCTTTATTTTTATTTTTTGAAGTCGGTTTAGTTTTTTTTTTAAAGTATTATAGTTTATTCTTTCTACCTTTATTCTATACTTAGTTCATAAGAGTACTGTTACAAATAATTGACAAATGCTAACCAAACGAAAGTTGACATAACGTTTGGTCCCACGACGATTAAGCTAACTACTTGCACGTGTTGGTATAAGTAATCACCCTCTTTAACTCCTCTTCCCCCGACTAATATCCCCCATTTCGAGGGTTTAGCGGAGAAGGCTAGTATTTGAATTGAGCTGCAGAAGTATGAAAGCGTTTGACAAGATTCCTTCAAACAGCTCCGGAAACAACGACTAAGCGTAAAGGACTTAATGCCTTTTCAAATTTACTTGAAGTTGAAGAAATATTACTCTCAGAATCTCTATTTTAACCAGCAGTCATCGTACTCTGTGTATAGAGTAGTTTTGTTATTTTTATATGTAATATTTTTTCTATCTTTATTTTATAAATTTGTGTCTTATTCTACTTATGAAATTGAGGAAGTTATTATATCTGAACACGGTGGTTAGCAATTGTATAGGAAGAAGATTATTTGTAGGCCAACTTCACAAACATAGCGAAGATAATATTAACCTGTACTGTAAAAGGGAGGAAAGTATACAGGTGAAGGTACATAACATGCCTGTTATCAGCAACTTACAGGTTCCTTACACCTTAGCGACCAATTTAACATTAGATTAATCACACACTAATTCATTTGACATAAATACTAGTAATTCTAGTACTGGATGACCAAAATACATGCATTTATTACCTGCATGTAACTGAGTTGGCACTGACTTAATTGATAAACATACAAAATTAAAAATGCAATTATTTATATAATGCTAACACAATATAAATATTTAAAAATAGATATAAATATAGCTATAAAAGGTCAGATTCTAGATAAAATTTGTCACATTTATTTGTTAGTAAATTATGCTCTTTCTAT
This sequence comes from Philaenus spumarius, assembly GCA_018207615.1. Taxonomy (NCBI): domain Eukaryota; kingdom Metazoa; phylum Arthropoda; class Insecta; order Hemiptera; family Aphrophoridae; genus Philaenus; species Philaenus spumarius. The sequence goes on along the minus strand of JAGFPH010000159.1, from coordinate 340,161 downwards.
TAACAATGAAACTCATTTGCACAAGTAGAATGTTTTATTTATTGCTTCATTTCTTTTAAAAAATTCGGAAAGCTTATTAAACAGAATGTAAATACTTGGAATAAATATAGGCCTGTACAAAACAATTCTTTGACTTATTACTATTTTGTAATAGAGCAATGTAGGTATAATATATATAGGCAACTAAAAATAGTCAGTAATGTCTTGTTTTATGTTATTTTTATTCTTAAACGACTTGCGGACCACTCTTTAAAAATAGCTGAGTTTTCTATCCCAAACCAATATTTCAATCTAGGTTACAATTTATTTTAAATGAAGTTATTGATTCAACCTTTGTGTGTCAAATGACACCAGAAGTAAAGTTTATTGACATTCCTTATCTTATACTTGCCACCTCTTTCAGACAAAAGACTATTCACGCCTCTTCTGGCTTCACGCCCTTCTTCACCTGAAGGTGGCATTTTCATCACGTGGCTATTGTATTCTTAGGAATAATTTTACGGAATGTTCAAATGTTCTTCAGTAATATTATTCAATCTTCTAAAATATTCCAAAATAGAATTTATAACATTATTAACATCCAACAATTTTACTAAAATGCTTATTAGATTGGGTGTTTTTGGAAAAGATAATCTAAACTATATTTTCTCTAAAAAAAAACACACACACTTATTTCAAAGCGGAACATAACTTAGATGGAACAAGTCAAAAATGAAAAGTAAATGTGTGCAATTCTAGTGTTGAGTTAAAAGAAAAGTCATGTTTATTGTATTTGTAAGGTTACAGAGGTCATAACTTACAATATTTTTGGTGAAATCGGTTGGAGGATTTCTCAATTGATACCGTTGGTTGATTCTCACTTTTTAGCGAATTTCCATAGGAAAAATGAGCTATTGCAGTGGCCCTTATGGTGAGACCCAAGGTCGGGAGTAGCAAATGAGCACCGATCATGGTCCCCAGAACACGTTTTGGGGTGTCATTAAAATTCATATATATGTGTTCGCACTCTAGCGGCCGCATTTTAAGTCTGATTTTGTCCAAATTTGGTATACGTCTTGGTTGTCTATGTGGCTCGGACGAGTTCGTTAGCCAAAAAAATCCAATAACCGGAAGTACGTTTTTTTACCCGAAGTAACAATTTTTTGAAATTTTGCTACGAGAATGAAATTTTTTAGAGTTTTTTCTAAAAATATAAATGTAGGATGTTATTCTGCACATTTTGTTTTTTTACGCGACCTTATAGCTCGCTTGGTTCCCCCAAAGTTGGTTAAAACGTAAAATGCCATAAAAGTACCCGGTTCGAAGCCAAGTGGTGAAAACTCGCGAGGCCACTAGGCGCAAACAAATTCTATTAATATATTGCGTACACACAGACAGCTGATCAACGCCTTCGTGAGTAGACCTATTTCCCAAATTGTTAGTTGAAACCCTAAAACATAGGCACATAAACTTAATTTTGGAAATTTGCTCAACTCACGTCAGCGGTTCAGCTGCGTGGTCAAATTATTTCATGCTTTACATCCCTTTGCGGTCAGATGTTAAACTCTTACACAAACTACTATATTTTAATTAAAATTTGTACTAATAAAAATAGTTTCATACCTTTTATGTCCGTCTACAGTCCTTTGTTATGTTCTTATTCGATGGGACAATCGATTTCGAAGATCATGCCTTCAAAAAACAGTTCCTGGAGGCAACAAATATAATGTATAGCCTACAATTTGTATTTATAATTATTAATTATTGACTGGAAATAGTACACGCATATTATAAAGTATAAAGTTCTCGGATAAAAATATTAGGTTTGCTATTAGAGTTGATATTAAAAGCTTCTTATAAAGAATAAATTAATGAGCTATTTTTGTCACAAATACAGATAAAATATTATTCAAGTTCGAAGCTGGGTAGTAAAACGAATACATGAACTGAAATTATCATTTAAATCAAGTGTTTATTCACAGATACATGTTGTTCTACATATTGTACTTTATATCATTATACTCTATGGTTTTAATGAATAAAACAAACACAATCTATTTCAATTATAGTTATCTTTGCGTCAACTATTCCAATTTTTCTTGTACACTAGGGATGTTTCGGCTATTGTTTAACAATAGTCACGTTATTAACTTCAATTACTATGAGTTAATCGTTATACTTTGTCAACTTTTGAAAAAAGTAAAAGTGACCACAATTTAATTAGAAGTATTCCAGTAAGACGAAGAATACATAAAAATTACATATTCGTTGTAACAATTTCGTAATCTCACTATTAGGAAAGTAAAGCGCAGTGATGTAAATACTAAAATGTAAATATAATCAACAAAATATAGGTTAATTGGTTTCATTAAAGTTGCGTAATTCTAGTTAGGAAGGCTGTCGAGGAGCTTGTGCGTTGCAGTGTATCCAGGTTGGTCAATATTTGTTGAATTACGAGACGAATGTTAGAGATTGTTCTAAAACATCCAAAATTGCTTATAAGTCTGAAATAACAAATTTAGTGATGAAATTTAATAAATGTTAACAAATCACTACTGTATATAACTAATTAATTATAGCTCGCACATAACTCGTATTAACAAACAAATTCGTATTATTATTTGTATTCGTATAAATATAATAATATAAACATTTGTTTATTGATGTATAATTTGATGACAATATATATTAGATTCTGAAAGTTGACTCTAATAAATTATTTTATTAATTAATAATATCAATAAATAATACAAACGGACAGTTAACCTCAATTTTATATTGGAACACTTAAACAAAATTGTACCACTAATATTCACAACTATGGATTGATTTCAATAATATTCAGTATTAATCATTACTGTATATAATTAATTAATATATAATTTGTATTCGTATTGAAATAAAACACGTGGTTATTGATGTATAATTTGATAACAAATATATATTTTGCATATACAAAGAAGAAAACTCTCGGTAGTGTAATCCATACAAACGATGTTTATGTTGTGAAGTCTCTTGCTGATTGTGTCTATAAGTATCTAGGATATTTCTACCTAACGGGGATTAAAAAATCACCTACTGGTAGCCCCGAGACATATTTTGTGTCACCCGATGCGCACGCAGCATAAATTCTCATTATTTTTTCATAACGCCCATAAAAAAGTATACATTAAAACCTGTTAATGCATGTTAATTTAGTGATGCTTCCCAACATTGAAAAGTGTTAAAGATAATCAAGTCGTATTTCATAAACATATAAGATGATGCTAGAGAGATACCAAATTAATATAGTCCACTATCATTATAATATATTTGATTTGATTGTACGGAAATCGAGTTCCAGCATCATCGTAGGCGTAGGTGATTAAAATTCTTAGGAGGCACAAGCATTCTTAAAGGGAGAATTTGAGAAGTTTTAATATGGATTTCAGGAAATATAAAACTTTTCAAATTCTCGCTTTAAGAATTATTAGTTCCAAGAAACTCGATTTCCGGCACACACACTATTTTTGCCATCTAAATGTATCACTAACAATTCATTCAATAGTGGATTATTTTTAAAAAACTTATAAAATATAGCGAGTAATTAAAATTTTCCTCTTTAGTGGTGTTTTTCTAATTGAGTTTCCCCGTAATTGATTAGCACGTTTTAGAATGTTTTTTTTTTTTTTTGGGTTTAAAGGCGAAAAACCTGGGTGGTTATCATCGCCTGTATTGTAGAATGTTTTTAAAATCAAAATAAAGCTGTACAAACAAATTCAGCTTGAAGGTAATTTGTTTGGCGGTTTTGGGCCTTATTTGACTGAACTGTGATAATATTAAATAATGTGAAATTTATATTTATTAAATTTACAATTAATTGCCTACCTATTTTTGGCTAGTGTTTTACTAATGTAGGCCTTTTAGCAGCATTATAAAATACATTTTCATTTGAATTATAATAGTTATACAGTACAATATATTCGTTGCAATTTCGTGTATAGTACCCTAAAACAATTAATTGGTAGAAAACTAAACGGACAAAACATGAACGAGATGTGGCCAGATTAGGGAAAATTCGCTCTGCAGTCAGGGAATTTTAGCTGCGAGTAGGGAATTTCACGTTGCCATGGCAGCATGGCCGAACGAGAAACAGAAACAGATGTTTATACTACAACGGCATTGTCAGTCGGATTTGAAAGTTGTGAGCGTCTTGTTGATAGTGCTCTTCATTATTTAAACTAACGATTTTACCGTAAACCGGATTAGTGAATGAATAATTAATTCTAAAATAATACCATTTTAAGCAAGACAGTAATGTTTAATTGACACAGTTAGAAACATATGAGACCGTTTGAAATCATATGAGTGAATTCCGTTGTGATTGTTTTGTTTATGAAGAAAGCCTCCTATTACAGGTTTTAGGTTCAGTGGTTCTGTTAGTGTTGTTTTTTGACTATTTTACACATTTTTAAGGTACGTTTGACGACTTCATTTTTATGAAAGCTATTTATTAATTAACTAAATTTACGAATAACAACTTAAACAAATTGTTTAAGGTTATATGTAAAGAAAGAAAAGGTACAGTACCTATTCAAGTAAAATCTCTAGTTGTTAGGTTATGTTGACTTAACAATATTATAGGTAGGTACAATAGCCTACCCGAAATAGTAATGTAACTATTTCTAGATCTTGATTGATGTGTTACTATGGAATTAGTTAAACCTAAACTTTGCGTTACCATCATTAATCATATTACATCATTTATACATATAATTAATAATGTATTTGAAATGAACTAGGCTTATCCTATATTTGTAAATTATAGCCTATTCTATGAATTTGTGTGAAGTAGTTACCGAGGTCTACAAAAGCCATTGTAAAAACATAATTTATATTTTTACAATAAATTACTAACTGCAGGTAATATAGTAGGCTAAAGTTACTAAGGCTTCGAATTTTTGGGTTTGGTCCATTTTGTTAACTGCATTCGAAATTACTGGAAAGTTGTTAACAATCGAGTAATCAAGCAAATTTTGATTTTCATTACTTCATGGAAAATAGGCCATGCTGTAGTTAAGTCTGTAAGCTAATTAACAACTTTTACTAAAGAATTGTTGGACAATTCTTCTTGCATAATTGCTTTCGCTTGAGAATTAACCATCAAGTTAATATAATTCTATTAATTTTGAACTGAAGGTTAGCTCGAATCTATGATAAGATTAATAGCCGATAGACTTAGCTTATGACACCAGTTATATACGAGAGGAAGGCCCCCATGGACTCCTTCTTTCGCAAAAAGGGCGGGTTTGATGTGATCTGCTGCCTGGACATGGGGCACAGAGGATCTCATGGTTTAGGTGCAGTGGGTCCAAGGCGCCTTTAATACGCCTTGCAGTGGGTCCTGGTGGCAGGTCACACAACCCCCTAGTAATAATAATAATAATAGCTTATGAATATTGTAGGAATAAAAACATTTTCAATTGTCACCTTATTACAGTTACTTTATTAACAATTTTGCACAGTCATTTTAAAAGCTTATGATCCAGATTATCTTTTTGGATTTAAAAATAGGTTGTGTACATAATAGGCTATATATAGCATAATAATTATTGTTTCAACCAAATGCCTAACTTGGTAAGGTAGGCCTAGTATTACTACTAGTAAAACATTGTTTTTGTAGGTATGTAAGCTATGTTGAACAGTTCTAGCTCACGGTAGCGTATTTAATCAAGTCATCAACAGTATTAGCAGTATTATAGGCTACACAAAATAAATAGGCATCTCTGAGGTGCGTGATAAATTACCAATGTTTCCAATTTTTGAGAACTTGAGTAGATTTCAGTTTTTTCTAGAGTTAAATGTAACATGTTTAATTTACACATACATATTATACACACAAAATACTATATACTAAATAGGCCTATGCATAATAATAAACAACTTAAACAATTTATTGTAGAAAATAAAAATAAATACAAATAACTTCAAAATAGGCCTACATATAAAAATTACTAGCCTATTACAAATTTTTTTTAAATCGTACACCTGTTTACATGTAAGGCTATATTTCTCATTTAGAATCTGTTTCGGCAGAAGAAAAATTATAAGTCAACCGAATTTAAACTGACACCTACGTAGACCTAGTTAATCTATTAAAATACAATAGGCTACATTTAAATTGAGGTTCTCTTTTGTGTAGTGAATATAGTAAATAGTAAGAAAAACATTCTTTTTGAGTACACTTTATCAAACTAATGTTCATAGGTCAAAAATAATACCTTGCCTTATAATCCACTCTCTTTTGACCGAGAGGTTCAACCGAATGTATTTCTCATGGGCTGACCTCTTGTTGTCTTCATGACTAACCTACTATGTAATAATTTAAGCCTTAAACTACAAGTGGCCTTCAAGATGAATGTTCATCGAAGTATGAAGTAATCGACAATTTAACGAACTGACATCACCCTGTAAACTCTATATTTTTTAAACTTAAATTTCCATAGGCCTAATTTCTGTATAAGTTGTATAACATCTTAATAATTTTACACAAAGCGTTCGACTAAATTTTCCTTGTTTCTTTCCTAGTAAGATAACTAGAATTAACTAGAAAAGTAACTACATTCAATAATTCTTAGTAGGCATATATTGACCCTTCTGTTGAATCTATAGGACTACGGTGTACAATTATTTTTTAATGTTGCGTCAGGATGTTGCTTAGTAAGATTAATTTTATGACATTTAAACTTATTAGGGACCAAATTCGATATTATTTAATGAGTAGGCTACTTAATGTTCAGTGTAGGCCTACAGTTCAGTGTAGTTAAATCCACTGTCTTACTCCAGAAAGAGCCTACAAACGTTATATAAATACAAAGATCGCCTTGAAGGGTCTTTTATTATGGCAAATTTAAAGATTCTCGTTTGGAATTGTTATTGCAAACTACGAAATTAAATGTGCTACCATTACTATTCCACGTATTTCAAGTCAGGTAGTTGAGCTAGTCTGGTGCACACGCGTTTTAATTGTATGTAAAAAATGTAGATAGTTTTATGTAACAATTAGGCTGATGTTTATGTTATTTATGAATTCACTAAACACCGTCTAATTATTTTTGGCTGACGTCTGGAAACTTAACAAAAATAACAAATTAGCGTAATATTAAATAATACATTAAGTTTTAAAATATAAATAGGTAGCTATGCATATTGAGTTTTATTAAAATCGGTTTGTTGTAAAAAAATTAGTTTTACCCGGGAGCTTGACATTTTTTGCTTTACGAAGTGCGTGTAGTTTTTGATTTTTACTATTGGTAGTACTACAGCGCCATTCAATTAAACACATTTCTAGTCCGTAGTATCTCTAGAAGTTAATAGTACTGTGTAATACTTTTTGAGTAAAATAAAGCAAAATATGCTTAAAACTTAACGAAGCAGGTTAGCACAAAACAAAAAACAGATTTTACGACATTCAAATTTGCGGATAAGTAATACAACCGACTTCAGCGCCATTCAATTAAACACATTTCTAGTCCGTAGCATCTCTAGAAGTTAATAGTACTGTACAATACTTTTTGAGAAAAATAAAGCAGAATATGCTTAAAACTTAACGAAGCAGGTTAGCGATAAGTAGTACAACCGGTGGGGATTCAGTGTGATGAAAACGGGTTCATAAATAATATCAAAGTTAATATTCTGCATTTTTTCATATTTATTACTAAAAATAAGGCCTACCACATAAGAAAGGGATGTTGGTATTTCCTCATCATACTGACCGGTAGACTTCTTTAGCTCGAGCGGAAGTACAATGTCTTGTCAGGGATCGTCCATTTCTTATTTTTGTGAAATAGTATGAAAGTTTTTACTAAATACGTACTATCACAGATACCATTGATTAAGCTAAGCTATTGTATATCAATAGCTTAAGCTTCGTGAATAACGAACACAATTGAAGAATGTCCAAATCTCAGCGGTAAGCCTTGGAACACGTAGCAATACAAAACACGTTGGCATTTAAAAAGACGGTACCGCAAAGCCCATAAACTCCCGTAGCCTAGGCCTATGTTGTGATGCAAAGCACACATATTCTCTATTCATCGGAACGAAACATATGATCTGTATACCTTTATCAGATTAAAAAATATGTCACGTACATGATCATTTAATTTGTATTTCACATGACTGTTTTTTTTTCATTATTACAATTAGCGTTTTTTAAATGCCATACGGTAGTGACAAAGAAATCCTCACATTTTTTATATGCTAGTTCGTGTGACACAGCATCGTGCACTTTTGATCATTTTACATTGGCGTGTTTTTCAAAACCGAAATGCAGAACAAAGGAAATGAAATCTTTTGAGAAGGTACCTCTCTATACCGTGGAAAGTCCTATCGAGTTTGGTACCATTAAATAGACCTTTTTAACACTCTCAGTCATGCATTTTATTTATAGTTTTTAAGTAGCAGACAAAATTACACTTTTTGTAAACATTTAGTATGGCTAGTTTTGCGTTACTGATCAGGTGTAATTTATTTACCAATAACAATAAATTTGTTGATTCTAGATTATGGGCTTATATATAGGCTGTTTCATATCCAAATCGTCCTCATCATATATGTAGACATCGTGACTCAATGGTGAATCTCATTGCATTTACTTGTATTTCATATTTTAAAGCTTCAGCCTCTAAAGTCATTAAAAATGTTCGCCTCTTGTAACTTTCCAGCCGATGTATTTAAAAATATTTAGCTACACGATGGAAGTACAGAAGTAATTAATAAATATTTACAAGGCAAATTATAACGGTCTTGTTAAATTATTTACTGTTTACAATAATTAATTAGATCTCTTGATTTATCAGTTTGTTAAAATTGTGGCTAACATTTTAATTTAATTACTTGTTAAATAATGTCCACCTTTATTTTTCGGTATTTAAATTAAGATTTTTTCTTAGTGAAAACTGTAAAATAGTGCGCAGAATGCAAAATGCCGTAAAAACACAATAATTGCTGTTTTATTAGGTTGAAGTAAATCACTCGTTTAGCCTTCGTCGATCTAAGTGGCCACTTAAATCAATATGATTCAATTTACATGATCTAATTCCATGTCTTGTACGGGTTTTTATTTGTAAAATTTATCTTCACATTTATGTTGCTTTTAAAATAAAATATATTTCCTTCTTAAAGGGATACATTCTCATAGTAGAGAGTTGACCTTATTTGTAGGGCAAAACAAAGCTGTATGCTGCAATAAGCAAAACTAAACATAAACCAAAACATTAAGGTTTTAATTAAAATAAAAAATTGGCCTAGAGATAGAAAAGTAAAATCCTTTCCCATTTCCTTTAAAAACAAAGTGTCTATGATATAAAAAGTCTGTCTGCATACAAACTCTGTAAAAAATGCACAGTTTGCACCACCGAAAATTTTTTTTCTGAAATATTCACATTGTGTTCTGGTTAAACAAATAAAAGAGCACTGTGGCGACAAAATCACACTGATTTAAATAAAAACCTCGAACCACAAAACAAGGAACAAAAACAATAACTAAACAACTAAATTGTAAGTTATGTTTAAAACCCTCTGAGGATGATGACCTTGTCATCGATTTCGATTACATTTGTACATAAGGGTAACGTATTAAACATAACTTACAATTTAGTTGTTTAGTTATTGTTTTTGTTCCTTGTTTTGTGGTTCGGGGTTTTTGTTTAAATCAGTGTGATTATGTTCTGGTAGAAGTATTTATCTCACTTAATTTTAAAATTTCACAGTCGTAAAGAAAATTAATAATTTTACCTGAATCAGTATTACACCATAGGCGTCAATTTAAGAAATTGATTCTATAATATAGCCGGCCCGTGTACCTATTTAGCGTAATTGGTCAAATTATTTATTTTCTACATGTTTATATTTTTTAAATACTTTCTGCCCTTACATAAAGCAGGCTACTGATATTTCTATAAACCCCTTTGAAGTCTCTATACTCGTGTCTGCTTCAAACTCTTCACTGATTAAACAGTTTTTATTTTTTTCATACGATTTTGTAATTAGCTGCGATCAGTTTTTCAGATTTTCAGAAGATGTTTAGTCTTCAGCTCATATGTTATAAATGTCTCTTGGGACTAGTTGAACGGTATACGCAGGTATGCGGTACGGTTACACATAACGTTATGGGACAGAGATGGGATAGGGAAGGGACATTTAAGTATTTCCCGTGGGGTGGCTACACATAGCGGGAAAGGACACGGACATGCGGAACGATGCGCGAGCAGCTTCCACACCTACACACCGACGATCCAGCCACTAGCCGTCCCGCCATTGCTATCATGGAAGAGCAGTGTTCAACCTGTTCTTCGTCTGATTCTGACGAAGAGTTTTTATTAATGTGCTTGTTTGATGGAGAAAACAAAAGAAAAAGAACATTATGGACTCATCCAATAAATGAAAAAAGAGAGGTTAGTTAATTTTGTTATTTACAGTATGGTAAATCCAAGCCGAGTAAAAAATTGTGATGAGAGCCGAGGACAGCCGACGACTCACGAAAACTCCCGATCTGCCTTGGGCGATATCCTATGTCCCGTCACGGGGTGGCTACACATACCGGGACACGTACAGGATAACGGCGAATTGATGCTCTTCCGACCATCCATCCTCCACTGTGAATGTCCCGTCCCTATCCCATCCCTGTATGTGTAGCCACTTCCATTACATTACACAGGAAGCATCCATTAGCAAATGTCCCGTCCCTATCCCATCCCGTTATGTGTAGCCGTAGTTTTAGGCTACATCCAAATAATTCATTTTAAGGTTCTCCAGTTTCCATCTTTTATAATATTCCTTGTCAGACTTCTAACTTGATGTTTCTTTGTCAGATTTCTTAAAAGGTATCCTGGGGTGTTAATAATATGCATGTCTATGATTGATTTAAAGTGAGATAACTGCGTTCTCTCCTTGACGTCTGCATGTATGAAGGACCTCGTCTTTAATGCCGATGTATTCGAATTTACTTTTAATTGTATTTTTGACCACTGAGTTTACTTTTGTTGATTTAGCTAAAAAAATAGTCGTTGCTTATTTAGTTCTCAAATTTCCAATATATGGTAAACTGGTTAAATACAGTGACAACTGATAATTATTTGCCATTATCACATATGTGATAAACACTAACTAGGCTTCGAAAAGTAGTATTATGTTTATCTCTAGATACAGATGTTTTAAAGTCAAAATTTTAATTAAACTATATGACTGTATTGCGTTACAAAATGATGCTACGCTCGATAAATGTATATTCAACGTTGTTAATTTCACCTTTTTGCCTACAAAATATCTAATAATAAAAAGTATAATACCGTACCTTATTATTTATTAACATCAGCGTTAAACAGGTGAACGCGTTTTTAATTATTGTTTAATAGCATTATGCAGGTGAACGCTTTTTTTAGTTATAGCACAGACTATAGAATTACTAATTCTAAATTACTAATTACTAAATTAGAATAACTAGTAATTCTATAGTCTGTGGTTATAGTTTATTACGCATCTTTTCTGTTTTAGTTGTTATTACGGATCAGCACTATGCAATTAGCAATTTTTTATGATCGTTTATTATGCATAAACATTAGGCAGGTGAGCGTTTTTAAAATTATTAGTAAGCATCAGCATTCTGCAAATGAATGCTTTAAAAAAAATCATCAAATAATGATTATTAATTAGGCATCAGCATTATGCAGGTGAGAGGTTTTTTAATCTTATTTTCTAAAGCGAGAGATAATTGTCTGTCTGCTAAATGGATCTGGAATCTCCGTCTAAGGATTTTTGATTTTTTGATTTTATATGGGGCTTTTGGCCACGAGAAATCGATTGGAAATGGTCACCAGTCTGGGAAAATTCGTTTTCTACGTCTTTTTATTAAATTAAAAAGTGAAATTTGTCCATTTTAAACAATGCAAAGCACAGCTGATGCAAATGTTTTCAATGTCATTACAATAATCATCTGTTTTCTTTTAAACGAAGCACAGCTGATGCAAATGTTTTCAATGCCATTACAATAATCATCTGTTTTCTTTTAAACTGTATTTTATTAGAGGTAAGCCTAATGTTGTATCTATTTATAGTTACCATGGCAACGAATACTTCTGCTAAATAAACTTCTGCCTTTATTTAGTTGTTTAATGTTATAGGCCTAACCTAAACGATGTTCACGGAAATTTGCAATAATAGTTATTGAAATCATAGCCCTGCTTATAATCGAGCTTTAGCTCGGTCTCCTGGTACTTATTATTTATTGGGCATCAACATTATTAAGGTGAGGGGGTTTTTAATCATTATGTTTTAGGCGTCAACATTACGTAGGTAAGAGGTTTTTGAATTATTATTTATTAGGCGTCAACAGCAGGTGAGAGGTATTTTAATTATTTTTATTGGGCATCAACATTATTAAGGTGAGAGGGTTTTTACACTGTATTATGTTTTAGGCGTCAACATTATGCAGGTGAGAGGTATTTTCATTATTATTTACCAGGTATTAGCATTATGCAGCTGAGCGATTTCGTATTCATTATTTTACCGGAGCTGTATAATACTATCCTTTATGAAGATAAACTTTCGATCAGAAGTAAACGTTCTTCGTGATTGAACATCTTGTTTTTACCGTTAGCTCATTAGAGATGATAAAACCCTCTCGTTAATTTCTTCGAAGCCTATGCAGTTGGTCTGACTTAGTTTTGATATGGAGTGTACTTCACTTTCTCGCAACACCTGCTTTCAGGATAGGGGCAGGACCTGCCATTTACTCTCGATCTTCTTTGCTACCTGCTGTATTTTGCTTGACCATGGATTTCCAGTCATAATGTTAACATAGTACAGTATTATTTCTGAACATTTCTTTCTGGATTTGGATATGTTTTCTAAAGATACATGTTGGAACAATTTTCCGAGGTTTCTCTCTTAGTAACAGCACAACCCCTCATATTGAAACTTGAACCGGGCCTTGGTTATGACCAGTCCACGCACAATGGGGAGGGCTGGTTAATATGATTAGATACCTTTTACTGGTATTATCAGCATAAAATCAAGCATCAGGCTTTTTTAATTATTTACACTTTGGAACATTTAAATGTTTAGTTTTGATGCAAGTACATTATATAATATTCTTCAGCTATATTGGCAATAAGCAACATTTATTTATATAGGTAGTTTTACAACGTATCGCAAAGATCAAAAGAAATTATTTCAGACAACGATAGCCGGTTGTGTTTTTCGTCTTAAACAATTAAAGCAACATTTTATAGTGAAACATTTACATAAACATTAAATATCAAATTTGTTTTAAAACATCAATGCTTTATAAAAGTCATCTTTATGTAAGAAGTCTAAAGTTGTAGGCCTACAGTTCCACTTCTATATGGGCGTGCATAAGTTTTGGAGAGAGTATGTGATGTAATTTATATCAACAATAATTAAACCCTAGTTTTTAAATTTAGTGGGCTAACAGAAATACAAATTCGTAAAACGTATAATTATTTTGCATGTTTTAGGCTTTGTCTATGTCTAGACATTAATTACATCTCAGTATAAATTCATTAAATACAGTTTTCAAATTAATAAGTGTTGACATGGTTTACAATACAATTTCATTCTATCACCAATTTATGTAGAAGTTATTCAATAGACTTTATAGTACTATGCTCAACTTGTTTTTCCTTTCAATAAACAATTTAGATGCTTTATGTGTAAAATAGTTTGGTAGGTTGCGATCTTTATAAGTTAGGTGTGATAACGTTTAATTTCTAGATAATTAAATCATCTTTATCGATAAAATATGTAAATATATATTTCGAATAGTTATAATTAGTGTAGCTTAGTAAATCATTTTTCAAATTAATTAAGTCTTGAAAAACATATCTGTGCCCATCCTGCAGGTGACACAACACTGTCATATAACTCTGAAGATAGGGTGTCGTTATTGTTGAAATTGTCATTATTAAAATTAAAATCCAAGGGAAAATGGGTTACCTTGAAAACAGCTACAATGGCAGGTTTGAGAAGTCTGTCGTCTTTTTGTTCTACTACTGCTGAAAAGTATGTGTGGCCTTGTTAGTCTGTTCCCATTACGTTGCAGACGCCACGGACCCAGACAATATCACAGCATTTTTGTGGTAAAGACTAAGGAAGAAAGCATTATGAAGCGTTTTGAAAACACAAGTCATAACAATATCAAGTTTTGTCAAAATTGGGCAACATTAAAAAAATACTAACATATTTGTCACCCTTTTGCCGCTTTTAAACCCAATCACCTTAGCTTCTCAACGCTTTGAAGGGATCTTTAATTATATTTTGTTCTTACTTAGGCGCTCCTCTGCTCAATCTTGTATACTTTTCATTTTTTTATGTCATTATTTTACGTTTTTGAAGATTTCGTGAGCCTTTGCGTATTGTAATACAAAGTTAAAAATGTTGTACAGTAGGCTATTATTATGTCTATTTCCTATTTTCAAACCTTTCTTGTACTTTTGTAGGTTGAACAGCCGTAGGGAAATACTTTTACGAGAATTTACTGTCGTGTAACAAATCTAATAAAACAGTTTTTTAATATAGGGATTACTTGAGTATTTGTTGATTTAAAGATAATTATATATCTATTATGCTCTTTAAAATTAGTAAACTTGCTTTAAATGTGAAACAAGGATAAATTTTCTCTTTTCATGTGAAATGTCGTACAATAATATAAGATGGTAGCATTTTGTAATATAAAAGTAATGCTACTTTTGTGTACTGTTAGAGTGTATTTTCTTTGTTAATATAACATAATAAAGATAAAGAGGACGGCGGGATTGTTGGCCTCCTTTCAGTTCACAGAGGTACTTCAGTGCAAGCTATTACTTCAGACAATATATCACCTCTGCCAGGAATAATCTCTTGCTCGAGCTATTAGCGACTGCACTTGAAGGCTAGTCATAAATATGCATGTTTGAATAAACAAGTGAATTGATAAAATAAAACTTGAACACAAAATCTCACAACTAATACGTTTAGTTATAGTTTCATGATTGTAGCTCGTGCATCACTGAAGATGGCGACACAGTCGTTGAAACGCGTTTGAGTTAGTAAACGTAAACAAGTGAATGTTTTTAGAGATGTGATCTTTTTTATTTTCAAGGTTAAATCCCAATTCAGAAAATCTTTTATATTTAATGACTGTACAGTATCTGTTTCGTAATGGGAAGGGATTCATGTTTAGCTTCGACAATTTTATACTGAAAATGAAAAGACAAAACGAATTTTAAAATGTTCCATAAGAATTTTATGAAATCTTTTTACAATATCCTTTGAGTCGTTGATTACGAATTGTCAATATAGGCTATTGGACTTCACCCACTCAGAAAGTATTCAAAATGTTGAACTGCAAGTATCTCCGTTTGTAAATTTTTTGTGTTCAAAGTGGTTTTCAACTGTTGCATTGGCTGCAAATCCGTATGTTGTGTAGTTCAGCATATTGAGAACTTCATTTCATTTATTTGTAGTCGTCTCAGAAACTCTATAGGCGCCTTCTACTAGATTAAGTATGTTTAACAATAATATGTGCCTTCTACTACTTATATATCAAACTAATAAAATCTTGTTATTTTTTAAAAAAATCTTAATGTTATTGCGATTCACCCACTTACCGTATAATTGAGATATCACGAATGACTCAATACAAAAGAATTCGAAAAAGTTTCCTGTTTTTAATCCGTTTATCCAGTACATCACTTAATTAGGTGTTATAAACTAATTTGGAATTGTATTTACTAATAGTGCACTGAATTGTATAACCAATGCGAAATCATCTGTTGTCGTAGACTACATTATTTAAACGGGCATGGTACTACTATGCATGTATTAAATTTATGTTGTTACGGGAAATCGCAATTATGTGGGAGGTAGATACATTTTAATATGAGTACTCAACTCAACAAATGAGTACTCAACTCATTTGTAAAAAAAAGATTCATTGCCAAAGATTACGTATGTGTCTTACGATAAATCAAATTTCAAGCAATTAATATTTTACTTTTAATTTTTCTATTTTTATTTTAGTACTTATTAAAATAATATAACTTCAGTTTTTATAATGATATTTTGGAAAAGTGCGAGAAAGCATAATACAACATTCAAATAAAGTTTCTTACTTTGTTTCCGTTAAGAGCATCTTTTTTTGTATTTGTTACGCGTTTCGGGTTTTTTATCACATCTTCAGACACAATATATATAAATAACTCAACCGTGGTCGCCAAACATTAAAATTAATTCACAAAACACATATTACACTTTTCACATTTAAAGGATGTTTTGGTGTACACCTTCGGCAAAAATTGTGGCTATATATTGTGTCTGAAGATGGGATAAAAGTCCCGAAACGCGTAACAAATACAAAAAAGATGTAATTTGACGGAAACAAGGTAAGACACTTAATTTTAATCAACTAGTGACCTGGATACTAAAAGTTAATTCAAACAGTATTAGCTGAGCGATTCGATAAAGCAATGCTAAAAGGTTCCAGATCTTTATTTCGCTTTTATAAACCGGTGAGTAAAGATCATCATAAAATTATACTCAAAATTATTTAATTTTCATTTTAATAACTACATTCCTAGAGTTCTTTGGAGACTTATAAGTAGCTATTGTTTTCCCTAATTTATTCTTTTGCACTGTGTACCTTGCATTGCCAAATGTAAATTACAGTTTACATGAACTTAAAGATTCCTGATAAACTTAATGCATGAGTCTATTAAAGACGAGGGGGGACCCCTGCGTGCTTCGCACGCCAACCCCCAATGGAACCTTCTAAAAAAATTCCATATATTTTATTTATAATGAAGTTGTACGATTAATAATAACCTCCAAACTAAGATGGTAAATAATGTTAAATGTTCAAATGAAATATTTCTTATATTTTATAACAGCAGTTATAATAAAGATTAAAAGAACCAGCAAGGCTCAGGTCTACATTTTAAAACCCTAACCTAAAAGCTAGAAATACAAAAATAGTTGCTTCAAATTTTGAAATCAGCTGTTAATGGAAATATTGGAGCAGTAGCTGTATTAATTATCTGTTATTTTATTCAATTGGTTGCTATGGTAATAAATGTAAATACATGTGTTGGTTTATCATTCCAGGCCTAACCTAAGAATTTTTTCCGACTAAATTTACAGATATTGAAATAAAAAATGTTTTTATCGAAATGAATTATAGCCTATGTTACTCAGGGATAGTGTAGCTTTTTATTAGTAAAACTATTTATTCAATCGGTTCAGTACTGCCAGAGATTACCCCCTACATACAAACAAACAAACAAACTTTACCTCTTTATAATATTAGTATAGTTATGCATTAATTTCTACTCAGATACATTAATGATTCATCAATATCAATACACATAATGATATACAAACCGATTATATAGTCACTGATATTATGAAGGTCAAGTAAAAGGTCATTGTCTTCATTTAATTTCTAGGTTATCTAAAAACTCTATTTAAGATGAAACAGGAAATCTCAGGAATTCAATAGTTACTTGTTCACATAAAATTGTGAAAATAAAGTTATTGCCTTCGAGAGAGTGATCAAACATATTTAGTAGAATGTTATGTTTTAGAGTGATTGTAATATCTCATTTTATATTTCTTTTGAAAGTCAGAAGAAAATGTAAAAAAGTATTAAAGACATTGACACTGGAGATGGGTCTGTATAACTCTCGCTTTGTTTACTACTTCCTCTCCTTCCACAGTCTCTTGGGCGTTGAACTACTTCGAAATACGAATTTCTGTCGTATTATTTCCGAACCCCTTTACCCGCCCTTCCCATGTAAAGAAAATAAAAATAAAGGAAATCCAAGAGTGTTTTATACTAATGGAGGAAATAACTGAGGTGTCTCGGTATTGTACGAAGTGATAACTGGGTACTTATTTGTAGATTTATATTATGTTGTTTACTGAAACATATAACTCTATTTTAAACATAGATTGAATTAGGATTTTATATTTGGTGTGTAAGATTCAATTTCGGAACAAAAAATACAAATCTGTTAATATTTTTTTTTAAATAAAGACGGGAAAGGTACCGTATAGTTTCAATTAATGTAATGAAAATAAAATAATCATTAGGTTCCATTGGTTCGTTCTTGTCGTCATTTTATCTTCAATTAAATAGTCGGAATTTAGATGTGAATTAAATAAAGAATGGTGACACAAAGAGAAAACACATAATCATTCTATTTCCCAAAGAACTGGAGGGAGTGAATCAAATTAAAAATAATACCGAAACTTACGGCTTTACAGGTACGTTTAATCAGATTTGGACAACATATCTTCAAATTATCAATTTTTAATTGCGGAAATCAGAAACTGAACTAGTTTAGTCGAGAAGGACTTTTTGTTGATATTGTCTGACTTATTATAACTTGATTCGTTTTATTACACTAGTGGACATGGCAATGCTTCGCTATTGCATGATTTACCTAACCTAAAATTATATTCAGTTTTTGATCCAAATCAGTTGTTGATCAAAATCAGCTGTTTTAAGCTTTTCATACGAACAGCTGTTTTAAGCTTTTCATACGAACAGCTGTTTAAGCTTTTCATACGAACAGCTGTTTTTTGTGCCCCTGATAAAATCAAAAGAAATCTTTCTTCTTCTTCCTTAAGATTGACCTTCCATAAGATTAACATGGCAACTTTGAGGGCCACTGGGGCGAAGCCCTTAACATACATTGAGCTCATTTTAAGGGAAGCACAACTTCAGAGTGAGCTCTGTAAAATGACACCAAAAACATCAAAATCGGTTAAAAACTCTAGGAGGAGTTCTACTCACAAAATAACCCCTAGCAAATTAATTATGTATAGATAGTTTACCACTAGCTATCTAAACCAACATACGCACATGAATTAACATACGAAATTATAATTTTGTTTTAAGCATTTATTATTTGTATTTTTCGACTTTAGGGAGAAGGAACCTACTCCTGATCTCCTCCCTAGTTCCTGGTTACGCCTTTACTAATTACAATACACACGCAAACATTTAAAGTCTGTTATATTCAGTTCCAACAAAGCCATTAATGACATCTAAAAACATATATTTATTTCTAACTGTATAAATAACTTCTATTGGTATTTTAGTTTTAAGATAAGGAATAGAATCGACTCGAGTTTTAAAGTTGATTTTTAAACGTTGTCTTAATTATATTGATTTTGTACACTTGTATATAATAATGGCTAGATTCTGTACTTATTTACTTTTTTTTAAATTATTTGTGAATATATTTAACGTTAGGATACCGAATGAATACCCTCGACAATCTAGATCTTTCACTTCCTTCAGCATTCGAATACAAAGTTGAATGTTAATATGCCTTAAGCAGAGCACTATCCGAGAATTAAAATCGTAATAAACCTGCCATTCATTATTACCAGGAGTGTAGTAAAGTTATTTTCAAAAATGGTTCTTAATTGAATAAACTTAAGTTATATGCCCTTGTTTTATCAGTAACGCATGTGCTACCCCAGCAATGTACATGTACATTCTCGAGGAGTACATTATGTTTAATTAGCTCGGTATGGTTTTATTTTGATCTTCAAATTCGTTGTTTGTTGCTAATGCAGTAATGTTCTGGAATCCATTAAGAATAAAATATAAATATTTCTTTAAATATATTAAGTGTTCATCAATACACATATTTTATCTACAGAATATTAGGTTATCGTTCTGATATGTGCATGATCTTGTTGGAATAAGTGGTACACACAGATGGATTGGCTAAAAGATACTAACTAGTATACCATCAAAATACACTTTCAGATTTTATCACACAGTTTTCACTTGGTTTCTCTTTCTTGTAGATGATTTTATGTGACTGAAATTTCTATTTCAAACATATTATTTAAAGGTTTCATGTTCAAATTTTTACATTCATTTTCTCTGCCTCTAATAGAAACACAAATGAAATAGTCATGGAAATGTCACCATCAGTATTTCCTTTATCAAAGGACTTTCTCTTTATTTACAGAAGAAAGTATAAAAACATCGATTAGACTCGCATCAAATAGAACTAGGAAGACTTTAATTGATTGAACTGTCGATTCTGAAGACCAAGGAAAATATAAGGTTTAATACCATTGCTCGAACGGACTATTAGGAATACACTTTACAAATTTAAATACTAGATTGATCGATATGACAGAAAAGTAGTACGCTTTGAAATCGGATATAATATTGTGTTATGTCATAGCCTGTCAGTGCTCTTCCGCTATTCTGAAATAAAAATAAAATGTTAGCCTATCTACTCGCTACAGATAGATTAGATCGCCCACTGCCTTGTATAACTTGAACTGAGAAGTTGTAGTAGAAACAAGCTCTGTGTCAGATTTGTATTTCTTAATCCTAATGTTAAATTATGTTCGTTTGGTGTTTAATTTAGAAAACTGCAAACTTTACCAATTAGTGTTTCTTTCTATTTCCTTGAAACATCGATCTCAAGGGTGTGCAATATCTCTCGAGTAGATGCAATCGAACTCGATGAGAAGGCTGGCCTTTGCATTACGAATAAGCGCTACTAGTATATAATGTAGCTTTTTAGCACTTGCGATTTACTAATTTCCGTTTTATTTTTTAATTTTTCCACATGCTTACGAGAATTTGTAGAAAACTTTAGTGTATGTATAGTCATAGATAATAAAAGTCGTCCCAATGTTTCCCTCTTTTCAGATAATTCAACTTATAAACTAGCCGCTTGTTCGTAAGCATATATCTTTAAAATAAAATTTGTAGTTTACAATTTTTACTATTTACTAATTATAGTTTAGGCGTTGAATAACTACTCGCAAAATACAATAGTTTATCTTTAATATTCAACGAAAGCTTCGTAAAAATGCAGATAGCTGTATGGAACTGTTTCATCCTAGTATTGCACCCCTATGTCGTTAAAAAAAGTAAGAATAAAATAAATGTTTCGTTCTGTTATTGCACACCCTGAAGTTATTAAAATGAAATGGGACACAAATACATTGCAAGTACTGATATTGAACACCTTTAAGTTATTAAAATGAAGTAAGAGATAGATAAAAAATGTTTCATACTGTTATTGTACACTCTTAAGTCATTAAAATGAATTAGGAGTCAAATAAATGTTACGTCCTGGCATTGAACATCCTTAAATTATTAAATGGCAGGAGACAAATAAATGTTATTATTTGCTCTCAAACCATTAAAATGAA
>JAGFPH010000159.1:279881-292869 GCA_018207615.1 Philaenus spumarius | reverse complement strand
ATAAAATTTGATGTTGGAAAGTTACAGTACATTGAAAATGGGTAAAACACAGTTTTTGGCAAAGTTGAAAAAATTTGCTGTTTTTTGGATCCCCATAAAAATCGAACTACCTGACCAATTTTAAACTTTGTTTTTTTAATCAACGCGAAATTTTGTCCTCTTTAATTTACTACAGATCTATGTTTTACATAATATGGACGTTTTTTAGTTATAAGCGAAAAACTGGAAAAAGTCCTACAATTTTGAGGTTTTTTGCCTCCAAAAGTTGTCCCCCCCCCTTTCGAGGTCGAAAAATTAGATTTGGCATTCCCACACCATACCAAACGATCCTAGAAAAAAAATCTTTTACCGCAATTAATGTAAGCTGAAACCCCCCCCTATGCTATATCGGTTACACAGAATGATTAATTTTTTGAACTATGCGGCAATCTCTCGGAAGCTCATTCTATAGATAAAAATAAGGTAATAGTTCATTTAAACATAGGACCGAAAACGTTCGTTTTCCAGATACCCTCCATTTTATTTTTTTATACCAAATAATTCATATCTAGAGAAATGTTTGACTGTTTGAGTTCAAACTCGACATGAAATTTAACCTAAGAATGATATATCTCAAGAAAAATAAGCGATTAAATCCAATCATGCGTTTTAATAAGGCGGCTGTTTGAAAATTTCAAACCTAAATTACTCAAAAGCCATACATTTTAACAAAAAATGTCAAGACACAATTTTTTGTAGCCCTTTTGATTCTTTATCGGATGATCTCAAAGTAAAAACAATCGGATGAAGAATAATAGTTAAGTTATGTGTAATAATTAATTGGTTTGTTCAACCCGGCATTCTATCACAACACGTGCAGTAAACAGAACAATGTTGTATGTACATATGCTGTTATTATGTTTAACTTAGCTTTTGCTATTATCCTTCATCCGATTGTTTTTTCAAATCTGATAAGTTTTGTAGTAAAGAACAATAAGTCATCATACTTGCCTTGATGGGGCAAAAGTTTCTCTGTGTAAATTGGAATTTGCCCCAAGGATTTGTAAATAAATTGTTTCTATTTAGACACCTCCCGCAAAGAAATAACCACTTGAGAAAGATCTTGTTTTAGGGCGTTGACACTTCCCAGAACCAGCATTTATTGAAGGATGAGACAGAAAGTAGAGTACTGCTTCTGTATGAACAAAGTATATATTCAGCTCGCTTATATAAAGGAGTTGTTTTTATATAAAAGGCTACGTTTATTTATTATTTAAAACTGTATAAAATGGAAGAGAATCTACACATCCAGCTTTTTACAAGTTATGTAGGAACGACTTGAAACTTTTCTCAAAGTGGCAAATTATAATAATATCCTAATTTAAAAACAAATTTGTGTTTCTTGTGATCGTAGGGTTTAGAATAAAATGCATTTTTGCATTAAGTTTGCATTTTGAAATGATCCTATCCGTCGTAAGACATATTCAATCAACCAATAAGTTTGTTTCATAGCAATTTACATTTTATAAATTGTACAAACTTTAATATAATTCTGGTTTATATGATATTTTTGCTGTGAAAATATTTCCACAATGCTTGTAAGTTAATGAAGAGATTCCAGAATCTAAATTGGTGGCGTTCCTGCTTACGATTTTCAAATTTCAAGATTGCGTAAGTTTAACTAATTGTTCTAAAATCTGATAACTTCACAAGTATACTGCCAAAATAAATATAAAGTATGTTTGTTCATTACAAAGCGTACATCCATGATTACCAGAATACGCTAGCTCTATTCTGTTACGATGTGTGGTCCAGCTTCATAACAACGGTTTGTTGTAAAAGAAACAATAAAAAACTGCAAACAATATTTAAGAGAGTTTTTCTGCTCAATTTGAAGTTCATTCAGACTTTAGTGTCATTGAATATGCTTACGT
Organism: Philaenus spumarius; assembly: GCA_018207615.1. NCBI lineage: Eukaryota > Metazoa > Arthropoda > Insecta > Hemiptera > Aphrophoridae > Philaenus > Philaenus spumarius. Next base: position 290,956 of record JAGFPH010000159.1, on the reverse strand, counting down.
AATAAAGTAGGATGTATTTCAGTCAAACCATACTAATTTAATTTAAACAATTATAATGTCAACCTCAAGCGCATGACTTTTTATTTTGGTTTGAAAAAACCTAATTATTCAAAATTGTCCATAGTTTATTGAAATATAAGGAAAGAAAAAATGATAATGTTTTATGAAAATTGTAGCTTACATCTAATACGATTGTCATTCCACTCTGCATAATGACTTAACATATCACTTCTATGGTGCTGGTGGCACTGACGTTGCTGGCCCTTTCTCTTTTTTAGCTACATGATGGATTGAAATTGATGCGCTACTGGTCTTCCGTCGCTGATGATGGTGGACCAATTTCACAAAGGTTTCAGCAAGATCTCTAACTTCTACCAAATTTAATAGTTTTTCTTTCATTGTAAATAGTTTATTTAAGCATGGGTTTTTGATGGCAAAGGGAATGATATGGTAAAATATACTCGTATAACATTTACTAGACTTCGTGGTAATTCTATTTCTTCAAAAAAAATTATCCAACAATAAATCTAACCTACCTATTCGGAATTTCGTTTAAGTTTTCCATACCGGGACAGTCGCATCTTATGGATTGACACCTTGAAAGCTTGAGACCAGTGTAACACACTTTCCTTCCAGACGACTCTTGATATATCAATATCATTGTTGCTAGCATTTCTCAATTTTTGTGATTTCCTCTCAGTTGGTGCTTTAATTTAATTCCTTTAGAAGTTTATTGTTTGGAATACTATTTGCTAACCTTTCACGTAGGAATTTATTATAAATTCAAAAAATGTTGGACCTCTCGTGTCAGTTTTATAAAACTTAGTATAACCAGTTACAATTTGTTTGTAAAAGTTCAAAGAGTATTTTTCAAGTTAAGTCTCAGTTCATAAATTGTACATTTTGTTTTTATGTTTATTTGTTGTGAAGACGTTAGGAGTGATCAAAGAAATTACTGAAACTTTCCTTTTAGATAATTTATAAACAATTTTATAAACACAATAAACTTTTAAGCATGTATTAATGAAACCTGCCATAAATAAATACAAGTTTATAATATTATGTGGATTTAAATGAAATTGGCGTTATGGTAATATCCTAAATATTTCATTTCATCAATTGCTTACTTGTGTATTTTTAAAAGCATTTTAAAATCTCAATCCATTTAAAAATACGTTTTATATGAGTGAAGAATGTCATAACTATAAATAGCAGACAATTTACGTTTGTTAATAATCCTACTGGCATATTTGTATAGGTTGAAAGTAAAAGGTTGGCCTACACATATCCTGATTGTCTATTTTATAGTACTAGTAGACTGTGATAAAACAAGTAGGGCATTTATTTTAAATCCTATGCGTGCTGGTTAAGTTGGACTTACGTCACATGTTTTTGCTGTGAACTATCAGACTGTATATTCTACGTCGCGTCAAGTTATATAAGGAACAATAGAGTTTCTGAAATATTCCTTGTAAATATGCTAGCAAAGATGTGAGAATTTCAGACGCTTTGCTTTCTCACAAAAAGTGATGATGAAAAAAATCTAATTTTACTGTATTTCGAAAGTTTCGAAAATATTTTCTGCTTCATTGTGTAGTCAATGTAGAATGAATCGTTGTTATTATATATATTTAATGTATGTTTCTTCTTTATATTTGTAGTGCAAAGAAACTATTACGTTCCTGCCAAGTTTTTCTCACACAATTACTCCACACTCTATGGCGGTCTTCGGTTTTAAATTCGGTTTAAATAGATATAGAAAATGTTCATGGATCATATTTAAAATGTTGAGTTATTTACGGAATAGTTCATCCTAATGGTTCAAGCCGTATTCTGTGCAGTACAGGATCATAACATTAGGCTTAAAACTGCTCAATGTAAACATAAAGTGTTTTTTTTTCAAATCAGAATTTTATTTATGTCATAATCCAAAATCCCAAAACTTCCATTTATTTCTTTTGTTTTAATTAAAAATATCTACTGTTTTGAGTTTTCGGATTATAAATAGCTTTTGTTAGGCAACCATGTTTTTGAAACAGCTGTTTAAATATTTGCTTCAGGTAAGAAACAGCAATTGACTCACTAAGCAGACGTTTTCCAGTTTAGATAATATATATATAGCACAGTAAAAGACGTTTAACAGATATTTGTCTCAGACGAATTTATATGTTATTTTATTTACGGTTTGAATTGTAAAAGGTATAAATAAACACCCAAACAACACTCCTTAACAAGGATTTTACTTTACATTATATACTATTTTAGCGTTCCATAACTTAAATATAAAACGGATCCTTATAGGATTACTCGTTTGTCTCGCGGAATGGATAAAGCTATCACAATGAAATTTTTTAGCCTATAGTTACAAAGCAAACTAATGCACATCTATTTCAATAGCCAGAACTCAAATATTTTTTATATACTGAATATTAGGTGAAGTTTGGTACCTAAAAAATACATATTTTATGTAGACTACTACCGTTTACTAATAGTCCTTTGAAATGTCTTTAAGGATATCACATCTATTCTTTTAAATTTTGTGATAAGTAGTTTTTAAGATAATTCCGAACATGTTGCTGAAACTCTGCTTATTTACTCTATTTCCGAAAGTATAGTAACTAAACCCAGTGTTTGTGAAGTATTTGTAACTTTACAAATAGTGGATTAAATTTTTTTTGAAAAATTATGAAATTGGGTTTTTTATTCATGCGGTGCACTGCAATAACGCATGTTGGGAGCTGCCACCTTATTTCCTTGGTGTCCATCCACCGAATAACAGCTCTTTCCTCATGGTTATTAGTTTTGGTTAGTACCGAATGTTGAGTATATTGCTTGTTGAAGCTTTGATGTTAATAATTATTTAATTTTGCCTACATACGGATCCCTTGGTGTTCGCGTCAACTCATACTTTTGTGGTTTATTAAAAGTATAAATATATAAAATATTTTTAGACATGTGTCGATGTTTATCTTTTTTAAGGAAAAACATAATTATATAGATTTAGTATATTTCATAATTTCACTACAAAACTACTTGAATTACTTGATGTTTAAGAGGTTGATTATTTTAACTATGATATACAGTGATATCTATGAATTATAAAGTTGATTAGTGAACCTCATTACATTTAATCAACTATTCAGAGACAATAATGATCGTTTCTAACAGAATACTATAGTATCTAAAGTATTCTAGGAATGTATGAAATGACAAGGAAGTTGAACTAGTTTCCAAGTAGTCCATTGATAACATTGCCAAGCATCCTGTCTTGCTGTCAATCATTCCTTTGTTTATCTAAACAGGTCGGCAATAGCTAAAGCTGATGCTTTCATTCAAACTTCCTTACTAGTAATTATTAATATTACTTTAATACAGTAGTTCTTCTTCTTTTTCAGGTTAGTATGCTGTGAGACGTTTCTCTAGCTGAGAGGGGTAAGCTATTTTTTCTGATTTATTTACACGGATTTAGTAAAATTAGGGTTACACTGTTAAACACGACAGATTATCTGTCTGATTTTTTCGATGCTAAATCTTCAGATATAATTTAGTTTCAATGTTTTAACTAGAAGTTACTCGCTGATTCACCCGCAGTTAAGTGTAAATGGTTGGAACGAATATCGGGTAAAATTAAGCCTTACCCTTCCACGCAACCTCAGATCCGAATTCCATGACCCAAAAAATCAGTTTTAGTGAGTTTCATTCAAATTGATCAATGATCACGTTTTATGTTAGTTTCTCATAACTCAAGAAGTAACATGAAAGTTAATCCGATTTCTAGGTGCATTCGGGCCTCCTGTTTTCGTGCCTTAGATTTGGCTTGGCATCGCAGACACACAGAGATGGACAACCACTTATTTATTACAGATAGATAATTCCTCAGTAGAAGGTATTTGTGTTAAAAAAGCAAAACAGGAAAAAAGAAAGAAAAAAATAGTATTTTAGGTGGTAGAACAATTTTTTAAATCTATATATATATAAATCTCGTGTCACAGTGTTTGTTATCAAACTCCTCCGAAACGGCTTCACCGATTATTATGAATTTTTGGTGTATATTTGGTAGGTTTGAGAATAGGTCGTATGCTTTTTTTTATACCCCTAGGTGATAAGGGTTGTTAGTAACATCTCGTAAAACAGTAAATATACATTTTTATACTTTCCTTAAAGCTAGAAAGCTGAAGTTTTGTACATTTATTTCTTACAAGATACATATAAAAAAAAACCAGTTTTACTTTTCGTTACTTGCTGCTAAGGGTGAAAATGTGAGAACAACCCCTAAAAACAATAAATATTAATTTTTATACTTTCCTTAAAGCTAGAGATCTGAAATTTTGTTCACTTATGTCTTACAAGATACATATAAAATATAATCCAGTTTTATATTTTGTCACGTTCTGCTAAGTGGTTAAAACAACCCCTAAAACAATAAATATTTTTTGTTATACTTTCCTTAAAGCTAAAAAGCTGAAGTTTTGTACATTTATTTCTTACAAGATACATATAAAAAATTACCCAGTTTTACATTTTTTCACGTTTTGCTAAGGGGTAGAAATGTAGTAACAACCCCTAAAACAATAAATATTAATTATTATACTTTCATTAAAGCTAGAAAGCTGAAGTTTTGTACATTTATTTCTTACAAGATTCATATAAAAATAAACCAATTTTACATTTTGTTATTTGGTGCTAAGGGGTGAAAATGTGATAGCAACAACTACACACAATAAATATTAATTGCTATTCTTTCCTTAAAGCTAGAGCTGAAATTTGGAACTCATTAATTAATTTAAGAAAATATTTAAAGGTTAAGGTGATAAAAACTATCCCAATCTATGGATTCGCATAAAGACGTATCTGGGTGATCTGCAACATCCAGCTAAGACTGAGATTTATTTACCAGTAGCCTATGTAGATTTAGCGGTTGAAAAGGAAGACGCTCTTCACTCTGAATTCTTTAATTTTAAATTTATTCAGTCAAAATACCCTGACAAAGACTATTGACGGGCAGCCAGTGAACAATAAATACCAAACTAATTGAAAATATTATGTAATAATTCACTTTCGTGCAATAAACGATGAATTAAAAATATTACAAATTATGTAACCTAGTGATGCAAAACAAATTCCCAGTAGCGAAGCACGGGTATTCAGCTAGTATTTATATATAAATAGAAATAATTCGAAGTGTGAATTTGACTCCAGCGATATTATACTGAACCAATATCAGTAACCATGGTAGAAAATATAATACACAAGTTCAGAACGCCGTATTTCGGAGACATATGATCATACTCTCTGACTTCAGAAAAGCTATTTATTGTTGATAAAGTGCAGCTCATCAAGATCAACTAACTGAGCCGTTTGTTTGGTAACTTAGGTTGCAAAGAATGCATAAATTTTAATTCATTCTTGTATTTTTAAACATCTCTTTCATGTGATGCTGACAAAGTTAAGTTTGTAAATATTGATTAATAAAATATTGCATTTTTTTAATTTACTAGTATTTAAAAGTGTTTTGTTAATTGCTTAGTATTTTAATTATTTTTTTAAATCCCTTTAGTTGCCAGTGGCTCGGATTACTCTATATAAAAAATGTATGATTATTTGTTACCAGTAGAATCCATTTAAATAAATCGATTAAAACTATATGTTTCAATCAAGCAAAATGTGCATGCGTACTTAAAAAAGAATTAATCGTAAAAGATAATTTATAAATCGTTTTATATAAATCATTCGAAATTGTACTCTTTGGATATTTTTTCACAAATCAATATATATATATTTCAGTTATTTGTGTTAAAAATATATAACAGCTACCAAATCTGAAGAAAACTAAATTACAGAAAACATGTTAGTTTAACATGTATCCATATTAGAAACAAACAAATACGGCTGAGATGCAGCCGAGCCTCAATTGTCCTTATTAACCTGTTTTTACTTAGTATTATTTATTTGTCATTTAAATTTATATAGTAAAAAATCTGCTCATTTTTTACAAACCTTAATAACAGTAGTTATAAAACCGTGTAAAAAGATTAATTGTCCATAATAAAGGTCATCGTTTATAACTTTATGTAAATAGCTTTGCAGAACATTAAAGTTAAAGCAGAACAAATAGTAATTATATTTCGTTTTAGTGTACATGTACTAAAGTCGATTAAATATCTTTGGGAAAAAACTGGTTGGTATCTTTAAATGGTATATTTTTTGTATCATTATTTTTATGCATTCGGGCCCGGTTGTTGAAAGTATTTATTACCAGCTAAAACTATTTCCTTATAGGGTCATTCGTTCGAAAACTCTCCGTCGGGTTTTTGTTCGAAACTTGTTATACTCCTCATCTTGGAAAAGAATTTAACCGAGCAAAATTTATTTGAGTGTAAAATCAATATCAATTATTTTGAATGGAAATGAACGTAATGTATGCATATCAGCTGCAATGTAATGTATTTATCAATCGGCTGTTATTTTGCATTGTTGGAAAATTGCTTTAAGTTTCGGCTCCGAAAATTCAAAACGGGAAGTTGGATACCAATTTCATTGTTAAATAACCTAAACATACCTTCACTATTAAGCTTATTTTTGTGTTGTTTTTGTCAAAAAACGAAAGCTGTATTTTTTTTCTTAAAGTAAAATAGATTGTGGGTGTTTTGCAATATCTCTTTTTGTAACTGAGTAAAAAATTAATAAAGTTTACTATTTTTTACTGTTTATATCATACGTTTATGAAAACAATAAAACGGGTTGTGAAAATGTATTCAGCAATCAACATCCGCATATGACAATACTTCAAAATGAAACCAAATTTTTTAAATTTATTCCACGAATTAATGGGAAAAAAATGACTTATTCTGTATCATTGCTCTTATGGGAATCAGATTCAATATGGCGGATAGGGTAACCTCCCCTTAATTTAACACTGCGTGTGTAACAATTTCCGTTCCGTCATCATTCAGTAGTGATTTAATGTGTTTCAATACATTACGTTCATTTCCATTAAAAATAATTGATATGGCGGCTATATTTGCTTTTACACATGTCAGCCCGTAGGTCCTTAACGGCTTCGTTTGGGGAAAAATACAAAAAAAAAATGTGTCATAAAATAATATGTTTTATCAAAAAATGCAATAAAAATATGGTGTTTGTATTTCAAAAATTAAAAATTACGGCCATATTGGAAAAATGGCGAAGATTCAAAATACGGTAGCACAGTTATTTTTAATGTACGTATAAATCCAGGGAACGTCCCCAATTTAAAGTTTTTCGAGAAACTGATAGTTTCTGAGATCCCAATAGTGGCCATCTTGAGTTGATCACTCTGTATAATAACTCGGTTAGCTGCAATTACCCTATTTTGCTTTCTAGTGAAATGTGTCATACAATTTTGTTTTTACCCCAAACAGGTATCTCGAGGTAACATTGTTCTTTAGTTCTAAAATATGGAGAGTATGTTATAACGTTGTTCATTAGTTCTAAAATTTGTAGAGTAATGTTATAAACAATTTTCATAAAACATTATTTTTATCTTATCTTTTTGCATTTTTAATAGACTATTTAAAGGAAAAATATAGGGTATGGTGATATGTAAAATTATAGCCATAATTTTAATAATTGTAAGCTCCAGCTTGGGTGTTTTTATTGTAATTTGTTGTTTTGATATATTCATGTGTATAATACATTATATACAATATGCATCCGTATGTAAGCACATGCCCATGGTATTTGTTAAGTCATGTATTTATTTAAATACTGAAAATATTGTAATGTTTTTATAGCAGTTTATTGTATCTTTTGTAGAGGAATAGTAAATGATAACTGACTCTATTGTTTGGCCATATTTTATTGTATGTACGCATACTAAACATTTAGATGTACTTTATGACAATAGGCTATTATAAAAACAAATTGACTTGGAGTAGGCCTAAGTCATGGTTTGTTACAGTTTATTACAACTTCTGCTACACCATAAATTTAATAACTTGTTTTAGAAATGTATTATTACTGTTTTTATCATCTCAAAATTGAGGTTACAATTAATTCTACATCGTTATTAAAAACAACCGGTATGACATTGTTGTAAAAGAATAATGTAATTTTTACTAGTTTTTCTATTATTACCGCATAATATGTCAACGTGTGTGTGTGTGTGTGTGTGTGTGTGTGTGTGTGTGTGTGCGTGTGTGTGTGTGGATGAAGGCAAGGCGTTGGCATGTGATGCTCTCACTACTAAAACTATGGTATCATTTTGTTGTATTATTGTATGTATTATTGTATCGTTACTTTTTAGTTTTATCGAAGGCCTAAACATTTATTTTTATCTTACAATTTCGAATTTCTATATTTTAAATATAATTCTGAATGTTATCCAAGCCAAGTTTGATGTAGATCCGTCAAATAACTAACTAGATCTAATAGAACACAGACATACAGTAACGTTTGTAAGTAGACATCTGACCTCAAATAGTATAGGTACTTTGTTGTTTGTTCGTAATTTAGGTACAAGAGGTTATTGATTTTGTAAAATTTGTTGATTTAAGTATTTAGTACGGTAATGTTTTATTTTTACAATGATTTAAATATGAAATCTTAAATAACCAGATAAAGCATCCCCTTTCTTATTATGGCCAAGCTATTCAATAGACCCAGTCCAGGTGCATTATATCCGCTGTTGTCTCTACTCTCTAGTTGAATGGATAATTTTACAATCAGCTGTTTTGTACAAGTGGAACTAAAACATAAACTATAGAAACTCTACAATATATCACTATGCTGACAAGTAACGGGTCTGTCAACCCGGTGTATATAGAGGTCAATGAAGCTTCATAACCGAATCATTTCTAATGGAAATCAAGATCATGACGTCTACAGTCTAGACACTTGACAACTTGTTGCGACAACCGAATAAGAATTCTACAGCATTCAATTTTGATATAAATTGGAACAATAAAGAGGGAAAATCAAATCGACCTATATTAACCAAATTTACATATACATACATAACAAAACATATTTAATATTCTTAAGTATTATAAAAATTGAAATATTGAAACACAAATAAATTTAAAATTATACTAAAAAATCAATGTTACGTCATATTTATTTTCTATCCAAACAATACTACACTAACAAAGAAAACAGCCAATGTGCTCTGCTTCGTTCTGGAAAGTAAGGAAGTACTGTATTAGCTTCCAGATTGATTCAGTAATAGTTCAGTATTTAGCGTATGTTTTTATTCCGCGGCGTAAACCATCTAGCAATCAATGTTCTACTAGATACGAGAAAATTGCATCCTCTAGTTCTACTTATTATTACGAGATGTTTATCAATGTAAGATATAAATAACTAAAAATCTTAAAGTAGTATTTTCCACCGTGTTATCTAAACAAAGTATAAAAAGGATAAATACACAATACATACCTGTTCATGTTTATAGATATACAAATTAACTAAACTAAATTATATAAATATAAAGTGAATGAAACGAAATATATAAAATAGTAAATTTTGTTTAATAATGATAACGTAAATGTTTTAAAATTTATCAACGAAATGAAATTTAATAAAAGTAACTGTTCCTATAAAAGATAAACAAAGTGGCACCTGATCGGAAACTTTTCCGAATGTATTTTTCGTAATATAAAAGTTTTTAAAAGACTATTTATAAAATAGACATACATTGCTGTCACATACTTTTATTACGTTTGTTGTACTTTTCCTTCGTATGTAGCTTAGCCAGTTTCCTGACTGTTTTCAATACATTCAGAGTTTCATGGTTCGATTTTGGCTATTATTCCTTTTTTCGTTATTATCCCACTCTCCGTTATCAATTCTGGGCGTGTGAGTGAGGATGTTATAGAAGACAAACCGTACCCCTTTTTTTATTGCAGATACTTTGGTCAAACATTTTGAAATTTCTTTGACGATTTAGCTGACCTGATTATCCAAACAGTATTACGTTTTACTTTTACCAACATTTCTTGTCTCATTAAAGTGGGAATGATCTTATGTCATTATTTATGCATCAGTAAAAGTATTACCTCAAACGGATAAGTTGTTTTGGATTTAAATCGTTACAAACTTTACTTGATTATATTATTACAGATTCTCTATCATGCATTAAGATCTAGAATACATAACTTCATAAATTCTAGTACTGGAACTGAAGATTTTAAGAGCATGTAGGTCGACAGACAGTTGTCATCTTGTGGCTATCAAACTTTGATTCCATTCCAACTAACTTCCAGCAGAGCATTTTAGAAGTGAATAGAAACTCTTTGACAAATAATAACGCAAGTTAAACGAACTTGAATGTACTCAATTTGCGGAAAAACTTCAAACTAGATGTTTCTCATGTGTGACAGTTTTAGATAAATAAGTAGAGAGAGCAATGAATGAAAGAGAGGTGACGGTGTACATATTTCAAAGAAGAATTAAAATAAAGAGCTTAATGGATGACCTAATTTGTGAAAGGTTCAATAAAGAATAACAATTCATGAAACATAGAGAAGTATATTAAATATGGACTTATTTTGCAAATTACATTACGAAAAACACTTACCACAAAATTAGAAATATAATTAATAAAGTCTGGAGTAGTAAGTTAAATTGGCTATTGAGAGAGAATAATGTTGGAATAAAGAGTTGTATTTTCACCAATATCATCTAATATTTTATGACTTATTGCAAAATGCACTATATATATATTTGTTTTATTTATTACCGGGAACGTTAGGTTTTAAAACAGTAATAACAGTAAAATTAAAATTAAATCATTCACATTCACAAACAATAAAAAAGGGTCGTTTGACAGTGATTCTTATAAACAAGGCAACAATTGTAATAAAACATTTATTTTGATTAGAATTTATTTTTAAGAACATCATTTGTAATTTATATTTTTTACCAGGTAAAAATAACTTGTTTATTGTAAGTTATCTGCAATATTAATATGGCAGCAAGATATTTTCGTAATTGGTTACCTTTTTTATAGTTATTAGTCACAAAGGGTATATTTTGTACCATAAAAACTGATATACAGGGTGTTACAAAAATGTGTGATGGGCTATACAGGACCTGAT
>JAGFPH010000159.1:250458-264881 GCA_018207615.1 Philaenus spumarius | reverse complement strand
TTCTAACCGTTAACTTTACTTAATTTTTACTTTAATTATGGAAATCTTAATATTATTCCTTGCAAAATGAGTCCAAACATGGTACAATTGTGCCAACTCTGAGCGGTTTTACGGCCAGTAGGTTATAAAATCATCAATTTGACTACTTAAAAATTGTTACTGACATTTTATTTGAATTAGCACGATCACAATAACATACATACAATATACAGTGATTCTAGAAGTGATTTCAAACTTATGCAAAAAACAAAGAAACTAAAAAATCATAATAAATATAACAATGAACGTATACTAAGAGTAAAATAAATATTTGTCTTCTTGTTTATCCGCCTTTCTTAGCTTTGTCTTTTCTTCGCCTGACGCGTTTCGGGTAGACCCCATCTTTGTTTGCTACTATCTATGCTCTACCATTGTCTCCTATTTATACCTGTTCTCCTCCCCCACCCCCTTTCAACCTGTTTACTGCCTGTTCTCTATTATTTGTAAACAAGTAAAGAACTATTCATTTTAGATCATTGACCTACGTCCTATATTTTCTGGAATTTTCCATTTTTATATTAATTTTATATTTTCAAACATAATGTTAGATTGTGTGTTAATTTGCTCATTTATTATTTTTTGGTATTTTAACTTTAATTTAAATATTTCCATGTTTTATATTAATCCTTGTTCATTTATTTATTGGGTGGATTAATTTCATAGATGTTTGCATATCCCTAGGTTTATGGTCCTCGTTAATTAAATGATTAAATTTGAATCTTTTTTATTATATTTAAATGATCTTATATGTTCTTTATATCTAGTTTTTAATTTCTGTCCAGTTTGACCAATATATTTAGCATCGCATTAGCAGCGTTTAGGCATATGACAAATAAACTACAGGCAACACCACTCAACAAATTTGAATATAAAAAAGAATTAAACATTATAATGCAAATAGCAATCAACAATGGATATTCACCGAAAACAATAGACGAACTTGTAAAAAATATAAAATCAAAAAAGAAAAGAAATAGGCCTACAGAGAATAATAATAAAAAAGAAAAATGGGCATCAATAACTTACACGGGTAAAGAAATATATACATTTAAAAGATTTTTTAAACAATATGGAGTAAATATAGAAATGAAAACGAATAATACAATAAAATACAAATTAAATAATAATATAGAAAAAAGAGACAAATACAACCAAAGTGGAGTATACCTATTAGAATGCGAATGTGATGCTAAATATATTGGTAAAACTGGACGGAAATTAAAAACTATATATAAGGAACATATAAGATCATTTAAATATAATAAAAAAGATTTAAATTTAATCATTTAATTAACGAGGACCATAAACCTAGGGATATGCAAACATCTATGAAATTAATCCACCCAATAAATAAAGGAACAAGGTTTAATGTAATAGAAAACATGGAAATATTTAAATTAAAGATAAAAGACCAAAAAATAATAAATGAGCAAATTAACACACAATCTAGCATTATGTTTGAAAATATAAAATTAATATAAAAATGGAAAATTGCAGAAATATAGGACGTAGGTCAATGATCTAAAATGAATAGTTGTTTACTTTTTTACAAATAATAAAGAACAGGCAGTAAACAGGTTAAAAGGGGGTGGGGGAGGAGAACAAGTATAAATAGGAGACAATGGTAGAGCATTTCTTTAATAAATTGATCTGGTTAAGTTGTATCAAACAGTAAAGTTTTAGATTTGTATTTTAATTTTTATGATATCAAATCTAAGGTAAAAACACATTCTAATAAATATATACCGCATAGGCAATGAAACGCGTTTCTGTTAAAACACATTTGTAAGATTTTGTGTTATTTTAGCGTTAACATAAAGTTTCATGGCATAGTTTACTTTTGTGATTGATAACGGTAGTTGGTACAAAATGTTTAACCAATAAACTGTAGATATCATACTAGGTATTTTGTATGGTATATGAATTACTTTGTGTTCGGATAATACACATTGTTTGTTTATTCTACAGACACAATTATTTCGTGACAAACACAGTTGTGACAGAAGAAACCGACAAAGTATAAACTAGATAAAATATATATCTTCTGCTTCCGTTAGTTGAGTCGTCATCGCTCACTTATGGATCCAATTTTATCAGGATAAATCTTCAGTCAATATTTTCAGGCCGAGTCAAATCGTAAATTACAAAATATAGTTGTCAATTGGTTGTGAATGCAATGATTGTTTCTCTGACGAGATGAAACGAAAGTTAAATAGAGAAACTGTAAGTCAGAACCGCCGTTAGTAATTTTGATATTGTAACTAAAGAAATATAAACAAAATGTTGCTTGAATTCACAATTGTAATACTTTTTACATAATACTGGTTGATAATATCGACATTTAGAATAAAATCAATGAATTGTTCTCATAAGAAAAGTTGGAAGTAATTATGAAAACAAGACACGTATACCACTATTCTTGTAAAGCCGTTATTTTTTACATGTTTATTACCACTCGCAAAAATGATTTGAACAACGTGCAATGTAAACCATAACATAACGTCTCAAAGAGCAATATATTTTTTTAATTAAAATTTAAACGATATACAAGGCAACCAGTAAATAATAACCACAATCAGTTTACGTGGCCAAAAAAATGTGCCATTTTGTTAATTTAAGCTTTTTTAACCAATAACATACAAATAAAACTGAATTCGTTAATTTCATTTTGCCTTAACCTAAAATTGTAAATTATTTAACCAAACGAATAGATTATCTTTTAAAATGTAGGCTCTTAAATGAGAATTTGTTTGGCTTAGGAAGGTTAACTATAAGATACTGAAATATTTAATTAATATCCGCATTATTTTTAATGTACATTGTGGTTAGCATTTGTCGATATAAATCATGATGTGCAGGTTGTTATTGTATAGGGCTATATACTAGTAAAATAAGCCTGTTTGTAAATAAGTAAAATGTCCTAGTTAAAATATATAGGTTACGTTTAATATGTTTTCTTAAATTGTACGAACTGAGCGAAATCGGAGTTACTTAGATCGGGTTGCTTAATGCGTACTTAGTAAATGATCCTAAAAAAAATAATATTTTGTTACTTTGTTTCTATTTGGAGGGTTGTTTCCAAAATTACGTTATTTTAATTCATACAGATTATATTGAACGATTAAATGTTATTATTAATGTTTTAAAATGTCTGCCGTTGAAATTAAATCAAACAATTCATTACTAGGTGTAACTTTCTAAAATTTGGTATGTCATTGATTAGTATTTCAGTACGAGTTGTCCATTATTTCAATTTTAATTAAAATTATACTTTTATTCAACCAAATATTGCCTGGAATCCTTCCTACGCCCAGTATAGAGCCGTGAGCGGGCGAACGTTGACCTTATTCTCGACTCCGCAATTAACAACAATTATTGTTATTTTCCGTTCGTTTTGGTTCCATTTTAGTACAAAGGAATTTCTTGGTTTCATTTCTCTAATGTTGTTTGTCTCACTTCATCATAGGACTCTCACACGCGCCGCACAACTCACGTCCGTCTGTCCTACGTTCATGGGTAGCGAATCATAAAGTGCATTACTTGAAGTTTCATATACATTAAGCTGAATCACTTGCTCACAATCAAAAAGTATATTAAACTTTCATAAGAAAATATAATCTTAAAATTGTATAAACAATTTTGACATATCTGACCCTCTATGACTTATGTGCGGGGGTTAACAATTTCAAATATAAAGGTAGGTCATGTAATACACAATTGAAAAGCTTATTAAAAGAGAAATACAATAAAGTCCCTTTATTATTTTTGTTATTGAAAATAAATTAACAAAACTTTGTGTATATCTTGTGTTGCATAACTGGAATTTTTTTGACATATCTGAACCTTTATGATTTTGGGGGCCTTGACGGGGTAGGGGGTAAACATTGAAAAGCTTATTAAAAGAGAAATAGAATGGCGCAAACTAGAGCTTAGTATCTTGCTTCGTTTCGAAGCAATAAACAATCAAAGTTCTGGAAAGTGATATTGTTATCATAACATCAAGGCAGGTTATTAATTTGTTAATATTAGGAAGTAGGTTGTATTTTATTTTCTAGAACTTTGATTGTCCATTACTTTGAAACGAAGTAAGATATTAAGCTCTAGTTTGCGCCATTTAATAAGCTCTTCAATGGTGGATTACATGATCTACATTTATATTTGAAATTTTTAACCCCTTACCTCCTAAGACCCCAAAATCATAGAGGGTCAGATATGTCAAAAAAAATTCAGAAGTAAATCAAACAAGTTGTTTAGGTTTGAAAAAATTGAAGGGCAAGATGGGGTAGATCCCATCTTGCCCTCAGACAGATTACCATCTTACCCCACAGCACATTTTTTAGATTAAGCCTTAGAGGTTTTATACTGAAAACACTTTTACAGTTGGCTATTATATAATTTTGTAGGCATAAAAATACACTATCAGAATAGGCTATTTAAAATTTTAAAGTATCTTAACATAGCTTACCTTTCAAAGTTTTTAAAATCACGAAAATTACACCAGAACGCAGCCAAACTAACTTTCACACTTCTGACAATGAATGCTTTTCTCAAAATTGCCGATGGTCTGTTTGTAGACTCGTCCTTATCCCTAGAACTAGTTGAAACTGTTTTCACCAGATTTGAGGACCTGTCGGTTAAATAAATCGCGATATCCCGCTTGCCCTCTACCCCGTCTTGCCCCACCTTCCCTATAACCTGTCATAGTATTTTATTCCATACCATGTAAAACTTAAAATATCTAAGACATATAAACCGTTAAGGTTTGTGATATAAAGGATTCATAACCAGTTTTAACATATAAACTGTTTAGTTTTGAGAGATGGAAGCAATCAATCACACACAACCTTAATCGGCTCAATACAAGTTAACCTAAAAGTTGAAATTAACAGCTGTTACAAAATAAAAGTATTTGAGAATTTAAACTCTTTGCAATCATGTATAGCAAGCGTTACATGAAATGTAACCAACAAATAATGTGAAACAGCTGTTTACAATATTTTTTGGTGGTAAAAACCACGGAAACATCATGATGTAGGCCTACCACTAACAGACTTATTATTTAAACCATACTACAAAATAACCTTTGCTGAATACCAATCTAACCAACTTTAAGGAAGTGACTTATAATAAGGATATTTAATTTTAACCCAACAAAAATTTGAAAGTTCTTGATTGTGGCAAAAAATCAAATCAAATGTATTGGATAGGTGAGTTGAAATTTCATTCCTGGTGTAAAGATGAAATTGTTGTTGGCGACGAAAAGTTTAATTAAATCCAAGTTAGATGGATTGAAATGCAACTCCTGTTTACAGATCTTTAAGTTGGGACGTTATATTATGAAAATAATGATATATTCAGGCCAATTTATACAAGGTATTTTATTTAAAGGTAGGGATTTGATATTTAGCCTATTGGTTGGCTATTATTGCAAACAAGTTTAAGGGTTGGTGTATGCGTGTTTTAAAGTTGTAAATTGATTCCGCATTCATTTCCATTGTACTACAATTTCAGTAAGAAGGTAATAGAAACAGGTTTGTGGTGTTATTGTTGTGCACGTGCGAGAGAGTGTTACATTAAAAGTTAACTTCTAACCGAAGAAACCAGTTGTTACAAGCTCACGTACATTAGCAGCTCATAAACGTTCAAGTACAGTGAAAGTAAACTGTCAAGAAAATGTAAGCTTAAGTAGCTCTGTTTTAGCATGGTGTATGGTCTTCCTAAATACAAAGAAGAGAGTCTGTCATTAAAAAGCTGTCTGTAAAACGTTAAACGCAGACACCCCACAATAGCAGTCGGACATTAAATATGCCATTTATGTTCTCAGTTATAGTGATATATCCCGTAGAAGAGTTGGTGTAATTTGAGAATTTTTTCGATGAAGAATTCATTAGCCTATAATTTTCTTTGTTATATGCACGTGTCTCCTTTTTTTTGTCTGGCATTTCACGCTGCCATTTAAAATTAAACGGATTTTTACTATATATTTTAAAAATTAAATTTTGGTCGAATTTATGTTTTGTAAGGTAAAATATTTAATTCAAGAACCAATGTAAAATGCAAATACTGTCGTATTAGACAGCCCAGCTCAAATTTTTTGAGCATTCGTACGGTCTAACATCTGTTATAAATGTGCATTACTTAAAGGTTGTAAAAATAACCTAATATATGTTTCATATGTTCATTTTTGTTGAATCATTTTAAAGTCGATTGGCTCAATCAGCTGTTTGTTATTATACGTTTAAATCGGGCTTATAGTTGTCAGCTGTTTCTTTGTGTTCTTTATAATGTAAAATATAGGCCTAATTTTAAAATGATAACTATTTCATACTCATGCAATTCAAATGGGAAATAATGGTGGACTTGAATTGCGTTTTTAGCCATTCTTCAATAATTATACATAAAGTTAAATTGCAATTCGCCAATATTCTGTACATTTTTTTACATTATCCTTTGTATTTGTTAAGATTGATTGGTTGGGTTTGTAAGAGAAGCAAGAGATTCTGTAAAAATAATTTAAGCGATAATTTATATGAACAATTCTAGTGGCTCTGCCACTGGACGCTTCGCTCGCAGTAGAAAACTCTCTAAAGGCTCTCGCTATCTTTGGCTCGTTTGTACCTGGGTGAACGAGCATCGTTCAGTATTTTTAACATCTGGATTGTATCTATAATGTATCTATCCGAATATTTAGTGACTTTGAAGGAGGTATCAAATTTTGTTTGTTTGTTTTTAAAGGCGAAAAACCTAGGTGGTTATCATCGCCTATAGGAGGTATAAAAAGAAGCTGTACATATTCGCCTTCTAAGTGACTTGAAAGGTGGTATAAAAAGAAGTTCAGATTTAAAATGTTATGCGTATTTTTCAGACTTTATGCGCGTTTTTGAAGACATAAGACCTAGCGCATTCAATTCCTGACGTATGCAAATTTTTATCAAAATCGTTAGAGCCGTTTTCGAGATCCGCGACAGATACAAAGATAGATACAAGCATTGCTCATTTAAAGTAATAGGATACATTTTAGGCTGTTTGCTTTTACTACTTTTGTGAATTTATTTTGGTAATCGACCTGTGTGTGTGTGGAACAGTGGTTAACGCTTTCGTCTGTTTTTTACTGTTGAAACTTACAACCAGATGCGTAGGTTCAAATCTAGCTATTGACGTAAACCTAAGTTATATCCTTCGCTGAATTAAACTACATTTTAAAATTAATTGTTTCACAATAAGTTTGTCAAGTCTTAAAATAACTATACGAATATGTTTATTTCGCGAGAACCCTCATGTTTACAAAACTGCTCGGCTATTAGAAATAAATTACGTTGGTAAAAATTTCGGCAAATAAAATACATAAATTATTTCTTTACTGGAAAATAAACGGGCTTAGATAAAAGTAGCATTTCTAAGTAAGTTGTATATTCATCCTGAAAATCATAAATAAAGACTGCTAACTGTCTCTTTTTGTTTTCTGAAAATTTCATGAACTAAACAAAATCATGACGACCCGACAGAGCAGGTATAAAAGTGAGCTCATAGGTGGTATAATTTCGTTAATACATTCAAAATTAAAAATATCCTACTGCTTCCTCGTTAACACTTTAATAGAATCAAGTATTTTTCTTATGGAAATTCCTGGAATTCATTAATTTATACAGACTTCACTTCCTCAAATACGGAAAACACGACTGTTATATAAATTATAGATTTTCAGTGTTTTCAATTCTACGAATACGTTCTATTTTAGACGTGATTATTATGCTTTATTGTTCGCAGCCTCACACTGAGGTTATTTGATTTAAGTTTCTTAACATTGGTTGTCTCTTAATAATTGTGGATACAAAATGTTTTTTTTAGACATTATTAAATTACCTGCTTAATTTATTCACAATGAATTTTTGCAAAATATTTACGAATTTCTTGTGGCTTGATTTTTCACACTTTCTAAAATCTATCAGGGCTTTCAATTTTATTTTTTTGAATTAGTTTTTGCCCGTTAACAGCTGCTGTTAACTTAATGATGTCAATTTTGATTTATATACTTGATATTATTTATCATTTTATCTTTGCGCCAATCATTGATTTTATATCCTTTATTCGTAACAAATTATAAAATATTTGTGTACAGAAAGAACACGAGTTGTTCTAGTTGACTAGTAGAATCAATTAGTAATTACACAACTACTATGCATTATTAATTTGTTTATATTATTACTATTAGTTTTAGGGTTCTTAAAAAATTGAATTTGGAGGCTTAACATAGTTATATTTTAGTTTGGAACTAAAGAATATCTCTGCCAAGTTTGGTTCAGGACGTCACGGACGTAGGAAATGGGTTGGTAACCTTTAAACCCAGATACTTATTATACATACGTTATCTAGGCTTTTAAGGAACCTACAGGTTTCATAATTTGACTGCGAAAAAGGATAGGGGGAAAATGTTGTGAAAATTTAAGTTTGATACTGAATATTTTCCTGCCCTTTTGGTATTTTTTGTTAAAAAGGTAAAATGATGAGATTGTTTAGTTCTAAATTAACTACATTTTAAATACGATACAGAAAGAACACAGAAAATATTATGTAACCAGAGTTTCACTGCCATTCTAAAAAGTGTTACTCCAAAATCTGTAAAATAACCGATTAACAGACACTGCATTGGCATGCGAGTTAACGTCTACTTCCTGTCTTTTTATTCAAACGGGTTACATTTTTCTTATTTCAGTACACATCTGTACAGAATATCTTACCTCACCTTCGTTGTCCTGCCAAACATAGTAATCGAATATATGAATATTATTACATTTATTTTATACACAAAGTTATACACATTATAATATGCAATACTGTAAATATGAAATTAATTCTTTAAACTATATTATTTTGATTCACGGATACAAATTTTCAATCTTAGCTATAGATCTAGACCAGGTACATCTTGGTTAACGGTACAATATTTCAGTAAAACTGTTTCAACCGAGCTAAGATATTGTTAGCATTCCATTAACGTAACTGTTCGAGGCTGATTGCTTTGCGTGTGCTAGAGAGAGACAGCTACAGGATGCATCCATTCATCCGCACTTGTGTTAAGTTTGTAAGCAATTTAGCAAAGTAACCGTAACGTATTATGAAGGTGCAAATATGCATCGCCTGAACAGGTATTCGAACGGAAAACAATGATAATTGTAGTGGCAGAATAATATAAGTCACATTCTTGTCGTAGTTCGGATAAGTGATAGACTTGGAGATATTCAGGGCATACAAATTTCGCTTTATTTTGTAAATAATGTTTAAATTTTGCATTTAAAGCCGTTTTAAAATTTTGTTTGCTGCAACAAAGTACTTTAAGTTTTTTTCAAAAAACTTATTTTTAATTATTTCACGTTTCATAAATAGTTTATTTTAACTTTTATATCTTCCATTATCTTTAAGATGAAACTACGTCCATGGTGTATTTAAGTTGCTGATTATATATCAGCCAAAATTCTAATCTAATTGACTTAAATTTGAGGAATTGTTTATGTTACTCAACTAAAATGAATAAAACATACTTTCTGAACTGTTTTGGAGTTGAACTAATTTCGAGTCTACTAAAAATTATGTTTTAAAAAGAAGGAATGTAATTTAAATATTTTTAGACTGCGTTAAAATTATATTTATTAATTATGGAGATGACTTTATGAGAATCTAAATAGTTTTAATGGGGATGACTATTAAAATATTTCTTTCCATACTTAAATATTAACACATTTCTTTAAGTTTCTTTTCCATCACTTTTCACGTAATTGTGTTTTGAATATATTCGATATTTTAACTTATCGATGATAATTTAATTTCAAGGTAAGTATTATTTGCACATTATATATTTATTTGTAGTTTAACGATTGTCCATTACCTTAAATCGAGTAGTTGATGATACTACAAACATGAGTTTTGTTTCATTGATTAATTTAATGGTTCCAGATGGGGTAAATTGTTTTACATTTGTAAATTTATAGGTACTGTGGTGAAAGTCGAGGAGCATGCGAGTAGAGTGAGCATATCTCTGTTTGGGGTCAGGCAGAAGTGAGACCACGAGGTCTAGAGGAAGTGAGGAGGATGTACTTGATATCATTCCCTACTATTGACCTACAACATTAAAACCCTATCTTATACGTGTTCGTTATTTATATGCTCCTAAACGTAAATTGAATCACATAAATGTCTCTAAGGGGGTGCCATACTAGAACTAAACATTTCCAAACAACTAGCTGCATTCTTACGAATTTTCATTGAATTTTAAAGATTGAACTGTTTTAATTTCCGGGAATTTTATCAAGAACATCTAAACTATAATTTGTAGATAAATTACTTTAAATCAGGAAATCATCAAGACGACAATTTTATTTACTAATTATACACTAAAGTTTTCTGAAAATTTAGTGTTGTTTACATATGGCTAAAATTTAAAAATATTGTTATTAGTAAGAACATAACTGCATACAAGCAATATTCTAGCGTTCGAGCGTCAAGTTAGGCTAGCCTGCTCAAAGTTTTACTGAAATCGTGATACTTAATAATTATGGATGTTGTAAGATTGCTGTGGCTGGAGAGGAGGAAGACGAAGAAGATTTCTTAAGTTTAGTGAACGAAGAGAGAAGAACCGTGTACACAAGAAGAGAGACGCTACAATGTACTTATTAATAAACACCTTATCGACAGTAACCCTAAGTTTCGTGAATATTTTAGCTCAGTCGTGCATTATTTGAACGTATGTTAAGTTATGTGAAAGGCAATTAGCACAGGCGAGGATATAACCGGCAAAGGACACCTATATCACCTCGCCAGAAATTATCCACCATGTTACGATAAGCTTAAGTATTCAAATCTAAAAATAAGATCCATTAAGTACAAAATTTCTGATAATGTGAACGATAAATTTTGTAAAAAAACTTCAAAATATTTCTCAACAAAACTTTATTTTAGCTAATTTATTTTAAAACTTTTCATTTTTTATAAATACTTAAACATTTTATATTTTTGAATGTTATCGAGCGTGACTCGTGAGAAAAAAATACTTCTAAAGTAAAGACACAACAAAATTCTCACAAAAATACGGTTTATTACTAGACGCGACTCAACGACAAAATTGTTATCCTTAGTGGCATTTGAGCTATAACTAAATTCATAATTTAGTGTTTTTATTTTTAGAAATCCTATATTTTATAAATATATCCTAAAGAAATACTCTTACTTTTTTGTTAATGTATTTCCGAAAACTTGAAATTTCAGTTGCCTACTTAGCTCTGGACTTACACAAATTGTGTTCTATTAAAGTTTTAACAGTTTTTTTTAACTGACATCTAAAAGATGCAAATTGAAATAAATTAACCATTTCCTGTTCATAAACAGTTTATACTTAGTAACACAAGAAACGTGTATTTAATAGATAAATTCTTCGATAGCCAAGATGAACGCCCTGACTGTAGAATAACATCCCACTGTTTTCTTTCCCGTTCCAGTAATTTACTACAATTAATTACTCCCTACAGACATGGTATAAACAATAGTGTTTTATTAAAGGCCTACACAACAAACAAATACCAGTAAGGAATGTGTGAATAGGCCCATTACAACAATGAACGTATTGTGAGTCACAGCTACTGATCGAACGACGTCAGGGTCAGCAGTCAATAAGACGTGATTGTCTGGGAAAATGATAACTTGGTAAAAAAAGCATATTAAGCAAATATGAATCAACTTTCTAAGGATTTAATTACAAAGAACAATTGCGTAGAGTTATCACGAGTGCACTGTTGGTTAACGTGTAAATAAAATAGACTTAAACGTCGTGTTTTGTATTATGAAAATGTTTACATTAATTTGGATTCAGTTAAACGATTTTTTTAAACTAATCTAATATATAAAAGGCAAAGCCCTGCACTCACTAACTCACTCACTCACTCACTCACTCATCTATCACATATATTATTTCTCAAGTCCATTTTTTTTTGTCGGTACGCCATAACTTCCTTAATTACATCACCAAATTACATGAATGAGGCATCATTTTAAAGCTTTCCTTAACCGCTACACCGGAAAAATATACAAAATACAATTATACGAAAACATACTAAAAAAGGAAATAAAGAATCCGAAAGTAACAGTGATGTAAGATGAAGTAAGTAACAGGGATATTTTCCTGGCGTTGGCAACACTGATGATAACATACAATTTAAACACATCTATTCTTTACTTCAACCCTCACCTATGCCCATGACGCATTAAAAATACGCACTATACGGTACTAAATATACGGTGTGTACTTTAATTAAGTGGGATTTAAGTAAGTTAGAATGCGAATGCTTCGCACGGGTCAGCTAGTCTATATATAAAAGGCAAAGCCCTCACTCACTCACTCATCATCACTAATTCTCCCACTTCCCATGAAACTAGAGAGATGAAATTTGGCATGTATATACTTTGTGATGTAAATAGGAAAACTAAAGATATTTCATATTGACATTCATATTTTTAGGGGTAGTTTTGGTGGTTTAGGGGTAGTTTTGACTGATCACAGTTTGTAACAACCCCTAAATCAATAAATATTGTTTGTTATATATCTCAAAAAGCTTACCTCCTAGGAACGTGATATTTGGTACATGTATTTGCAACAGGAGCAAGAGGCGTAATAAGAAAGTATTTTAAAATATTTGGCCTGCGAGGGTTGAAACAACCCCTAAATCAATAAATATTGTTTGTTATATATCTCAAAAACCATACCACCTAGGAACTTGAAATTTGGTACACATATTGCTCATAGGCACTAGAGGCGCTCTAATAAAGCATTTTAAAATATTTGACCTTTAAGGGTTGAAACAACCACTAAAACAATAAATATTGTTTGTTATATATCTCAAAAACATTACCTCCTAGATACGTGAAATTTGGTACACCTATTCGTCATAGGGGCAAGAGGCGTACTAAGAAAATACTTTATAATATTAGGTCTGTAAGGGTTGAAACAACCCCCAAAACAATAAATATTGTTTGTTATCTACTATCTTCTAGGAACGTGAAATTTGGTACCCATATTTTACACAGGAGCTAAAGGTAAACTAAGTAAGGATTTTAAAATATTTGGCCTTAAAGGGTTGAAACAACCAATACAAAATAAGTATTGTATGTTATAATTTCCTTAAAGCTAGAAAACAAAAATTGTGTACGTTTATTTCTTACACGATAAATATAAAAAGTAAACCAGTTTTACATTTTGTAACTTTCTGATAAGGGGTGAAAATCTAGTAACAATCCCTAAAATTGTAAATATTAATTGAATACCGCCTAGGAACGTGAAATTTGGTACACATATTGCTCAATAGGGGCTAGAGGCGAACTAAGAAAGGAATTTAAAATATTTGGCCTTTAAGGGTTGAAAAAACCCCTAAAACAATAAACATGGTTTGTTATACTTTCCTTAAAGCAAGAAAGCTGAAATTTTGTACATTTATTTCTTACAAGATACATATAAAAAAATAAACCAGTTTACATCTTATCACGTTCTGCTAAGGGGTGAACATTTAGTAACAACCCCTATAACTATAAATATTAATTTAATACCGCTAAGGAACGTGAAATATTTGGTTCACATATTGCTCATAAGCGCTATAGTACAAAGCGCTATAGGCGCACTCAGATAGGATTTTAAAATAGTTGGCCTTTAAGGGTGGAAACATCCTAGAAAACAATATATGTTGTTTGCTTACTTTCCTTAAAGCTGAAATTTTGTACATATATTTCTTACAAAACACATATGAAAAATAAATGAGTTTTACATTTTGTTACGTGCTGATAGGAGTGGAAATGTGTTAACAACCCCTAAAAACAATAATTATTAATATTCATTCATTCCTTAAAACTAAAGAGCTGAAATTTTGTACATTTATTTCTTACAAGATACACATAAAAAGTAAACCAGTTATAACATTTCGTTACGTGCTGCTAAGGGTTGAAAATGTAATAAAAAACCCTAAAAACAATCAATACTAATTGGTATTCTTTCCTTAAAGCTAGAGAGCTGAAATTTGGCACTTATTAATTTTAAGAAAATATTTAAGACGTAAGCTAATCAAAACCATCCCGATCTGTGCATTCGCATATTAAAGACGTATCTGGGTAATCTGCAAACATCAAGCTAAGACTGTGATTTACCAATCTGTAGATTTAGCGGTTGAAAAAAAAAGACGTTCTTCACTTTTTTTAAATTTATTTAATTTATTTAGCACACAAACCATGACGAAGACAATTGACGGACAGCCAGTGAACCATAATTACCAAAGTAATTGAATATAAATGTTATAATTCACTTTCGTGAAATAATAGATGAAAGAAAATGAGAGAAAACTATGACAATTAAT
>JAGFPH010000159.1:234988-250058 GCA_018207615.1 Philaenus spumarius | reverse complement strand
AAGCCAAATACCACTCACTGACTGAACACTTAAAAAGAATACAATTACGTTAAAAAGACTGAAAATACCAACCACCACGGGCAACGCCGTACGGGTCAGCTAGTTAGTTTATAAAACCCCTAACCAGACAACATTTATTTGTTAACTAGTTTTTCGTTCAAAAAGAAGTAGGTTGCCTCTTTTACGTATATTTTTATTTGTTGATCTAAATGACTAAATCCAACCTAAATTAAATTATTGCACAGGTTTTGAAATACACATTAGTCACGCAACAAATATTCCCTGACTAACACAATATTACATTCAGGTCGTTTAGTACTTTTGTATATATTGTGTACAGTGTTGTTGGGACCGTCCATGTTTCCTACAGTTTGCTTCCCAGTTGCACAGGTTCCATCTGGTTACTGCCATTATAACTACGTTCGCTACTTTAATCACAGTTTTTATTTTTTGAACTGACTTAAAGTAAATACGTTGAGCAAAACAACAATAGTAAAATAAATAAAACTGTACCGTTATGTTAAATAAGCTGTAGATCTCACATAAGTTACCACAATTCAACGTGATGAGAGATTGAGGTTGCCTATACTCATGAAGTAATGACGCAAATAAAATATTAACAATCATATCTAATACAATTTCCTAAAATATAGTCTTAAGTTTAAATTAAGTTTAAGTTTAAGTTTGATGTGAATTTTAAATATGCGGAGTAGCACTTTCAATGCATTATTCTATCGTTGTACGGAAAACATAAACAAATTTTATTTGTATGCTTCATAAGAATTATAGTATGGAATCAAACAAAGCAGGCACTAGCCACTTAAGTTTTTAAAGAAGAAAATGAGATCTATATTAAATACCAAACCTGTTTGAATCCAACTTAAACAGTTTTTATGCTTTCTTATTGAAAGTCTACATTATCCCAAGTTTATTTGCTATGTCTTTAAACAATGTTGTGTCAATGGCAGAAATAGGCCCATGAGTCGTTCTAAAATAAGATTTGACTATCTAGCAACTTTTGTTATCTATGGTCTCTTACTAAATAGAACTAATACTTTCGAGCGGGGAGTAAAGTAATATACTAATTCAAGGAATACAAAATTTAAGTGATAAAAAAGTAGAGATTCTTTTCTCGAAGATCAAAGATAAGTTAATGAGAACGAATTTATTAAATCTTTTCTTTGGGTGTATAAGAAAGCAATTTAATAAACTCTAGTCTGTAATAAACAAATCGATACAATAAAATTGTCAGTTTAAAATTAGTTACATTGCAGATTTTTGTTCTTTGATTTTCTTACATTTTATTTTATTTTAAGTCTTTAATCTGCTCACGCCATTCTTCTCATCTAAATGTAAAGAAATTTTCTTAATACTTTTATGTAATTTTTCAGCCATACAACATGTTTTTTGATGGCTGAGTGAAATTACTTATAATGCAAATAAAAATGAAAAAACACATAAGCCTGAGCATTATTATACCAGAACAAAATTTGTAGAAATAATTGTAAAACATATAGGTTTTTTGGACTGTACATCATTCTTATTTGTTAAATTTATAATTTATACTCGTGTGCACACACACACATACCAACACACCCTCACATATATATAAGCATATATATAAGCATATATACTTTCATGTATATTTATATATAGTACATATTTATTTTTTAAATGTTTAATTGTACTATATATTTTTTTTTTACATTCCAAAGCAATTATTATTTCGTATTATCCCTTTCACCTGAACATGAAATTTATATTGTTGTTTGTTTGGAACAATATTTAAGAAATGATATAGTCATTTACAAACCAATGTGGTTGAATGAGAATGGTTTGAATGTTTAATAATGTGGTAGAACTATAAATTTTAATCAGAATTCATTAAAACATGTATCAAAATAATATTTTATACTAGTTGTTACATTATATATATGTATTATGCTTTGAGTTATAATTATATTTGGGCTTGTATTTTCTTCATGGTCTTCTCAACACTACAATTATGCCCGTAGTTCTTATATACATAAAAGACAAAAAATAATTTATTTATAAGGTTAAAATTTAACAACGAGCACTTCTTGAAGTAATCGTTAACTCATGTGTTGGTTACGTTTATTGTTTTGGGAAGCTAATTAGCCTACCAAAGCCCATTTCGTTGCTCGAGATAATTAGCTGAACATTGTTATGGTATTGCATATGTATTACACAACTCTAGAAAACATTTTGTCAATGCTTGGCATACAATCATTGAATTGACGTGAACACGTTCATGTTTGTGTATGTAGTCATCTTTAATAAGGCATAAATAGTCTACCTGTAAGTAGAACAAAGTCATGACTTGTTAATGTAAATCCATGAAGAGCTTTTCTTCGGTTCAGTCACTGTAAAGAAACATATAGTTTGTTGTCATTTCCTTTTTAATTAAAGACTAGAGAACTTTAGAAATGCTTTTAAAGAAATGACTTTTGTTGTTTGGAGTCAGCTGAGTGATGGTTTAGCAATGTATGTTATTGTACCTTTCGCTTTTGTTTCAAATATAAAGGTAAATAGAGCTTTTGGCAAATGCTTTACTCCAATAAGAATACTTGTGAGAAACTTTAGATATCAGAAGTCTTACTTTTTATGTTAAGTTGCACTTTGGTAATTTTACAATGGTTGACACTACTAACAGATGTTAGACTGGCGTTCTTCTATGTTCAGCTTCTGTAGGAAAATATATCCGTAGAAATAATTTTGTAATTATATTAAATTTATGAATTATAGTAGCCTTAATGTAAATAGCATTTATAACATTTAACGACGGTCTGAATTTAAAGTTGTTTAGAGTAAATTGATTACAAAAACAATCTGGCATAGCTTGTTTAAATGAACTCTTATAATTTATAAATACAATAAATATTTATTAAAACTGTAGGATACATACGTTGATTATTAAAACTCATTGTGTCATCACAACATTACAACAATTGATGCAAAATTAAGCCAAAACGATCCAGGCCCTTATATCTATAATTTATCACAGGGGGCCACTTTCATCCATCTCACCCTTTCTAGCCGGCACATTACCACTTCCATCGGACTTTTGAATATTTGTTCTTTGTACCCCTTTCTCACCTACTAAACAGACTATGTTTAAAAAGTCCACAACTCCATTTAAGACTCTACTTGTTTATATAATTCTCAGAAAAATTAAACTCATGGTATAGAGCACAAAATGTTATGAGAGTTTGATTAACCTACAAATTATACTTGATACACAACTGGTAGACCACCATATCATGTGATCGAGGAAAATTTGAATTTATCATTTTCGAATTTGAGGGGCCAGGCTAAGGTTAATAATAATTCAATAAAATAGTGAGGATTATTTGGTAACGGTATATTATTCTAATACAAATCCCTTTCTGTAATGGCAGCTGATTTTATCCTCTAGTTATGGTTATTATTATATGAAAATAAGTATTTGTATGCAGTTTTACTAGAATCCACTCTTATATGCCTATAAATTCACCGCTGCACCTATTGAGAGGGTTTTGAAGCCCATTATGACCCGGAGTCAAAAACATTATATTTACATTTACAGTACATCACCATCATACACACGTAGAACATCATTAAATAATATATTTCACATTCTCGTAGGAATCATCTATGAGACGACACTAAGTGCATTCTCAGTGTAGTATAGAAACACACTAACAAATACGTGTTTGTTTGTTAGTTTTGTGTTTTTGGTTTGTTTATATTTGCATCCATTTTTAATGTTTACTAGAAGACAAACGTATTTTACTATTTCTTTTTAATAAAATGGTAGAATTATCATACCTTAGCTAAAATGGTAAATAATATTACATGTCCAAATCAAATTACTTAAGTTTATATGCTATAACAATATGAACAACAGCTTAACTTAGGCCTACTCATAAACACAAACCTACTTACAAATTAGAAATACAAATAATTTTTCAAAGTGAAATCAGCTGTTAACGGAAATATTAGAGAGTATATACGGATACATGCTCGATCGAATTATATATTTATAACTGTTTGTTATACAGTTTTAGTGTTATATTTTACTTTGAAATTTAATTTGGTTAGCTAATTTTCAAATGTAGTGTTTTTGTTGTAGTTATTAATCATTAGTTAGTTTAGGAAATTTTGAATTTATTGTATTTTAAATTTTGATATGTAGCCCAGGCAGCAGGGAGTTAAAAATGAAGTTACCTGGAAAAAATGCGGGAGAGATGAAACTTGGTATAGTACATTTTGACATCCTAAAAAACATACTAATTTTGCGACCCCCACCACTTTCAGCTTATGTCGCCATCTTGGAAAGGCCAAATTCCGGTTTTTTCAAAATAACTTCAGTTGGGTGCGTCTTAGAAAAAAATTTTACGTAAAAAAATGATAGAAAATTTAATTCTCTAAAACTTTTCTACCAAAAGTTTCTATGTGAAGTTAATAGATTTTGAGTTAAGTGCCAACTTATGTATCGTGTATTTATAAAAACTGCATGAATGCTCTATTATCACTTGAAATTGATGAATTATTTATTATAATTTGTATTATATTATTGAACGATTATTGCAATTATTTGTTTTGTAATAATAATAGTAATTATTATTCTTATTTTTCATTGTACACGTTTCGAAAAATGATAATTATAAAATGAATAATTTACGTGCCTTAACACTTCTTTCGAAGCATTAGAAACTAGTTTTATTTATAATAGATTTACCTGTACCGTGAAAGGGTCCCATTGTATTCGTCCTTGATCCCCTCTTTTTATACCTGCCCTCGTCTTGAATAAACATACCTTATACCTACCCTGAGTCAATGATTTTACGATTCAGTGTTACTAGTCATCTATAAAAGATTACTACAGAAATTATAGAAAGAACGTTATCATTACACTTTGTACGTTGTTTAATCTCTTTGAGTTTACATTTACTATTGAGTGTTCCCCGTTTTGAATTTGTTTTGTGTGCTCTGCAATTTTTGAACACGTCTGATGTAGAGGAAACATGTTGTATATGTGCGGAAACCTTACAAAACGGTGCTGTTACAACTGTGAAACAGAAGGGTATGACTGCTTTTAGAGAAGCAAGTGTTATAAGAAACTACGGCAAAGCTGACCTTGAAAAATGCACAATCAATCATCGTGCATGATTCATGTAGAAAAAGCTAACACATGAAAAAGTAATTGCAGCATTATTGCGTTGCAAAAGTGTTAATCAACCTCTATTAACACAAGCGACTCGATCGGCTGTGCCATTATTTAAATTTAAAGAAGGATGTTTTTTGTGTGGTGAAAAAGGAAAAGAAAAACCCCTTGCCACCCGTGAAATTGTTTATAACGTCCGCACAATTACGATGCTATATAAACTTTTAAGATTTGCTGAGAGTCGTGGGAATGAATGGGGAAGCGAAGTTGTTAATCGCCTTCAGAATGTTTTCGATTTAGTAGATGCAGATGGAAGGTACCACGCTTCTTGTTTGAAAAACTTCTACCATCTACCGAGAAGCGGAGTTAAAAGGGGACGTGCAGCAGCCTCGAATATTGAAGAGGCCAGGGAGAATATTAATTCTTATTTGGAAGAGAACATGGATGAATGTCAATTTTCTCTTCAGGATTTAATGAATAAAATCGAAGGAAATTTTCGTCCACACGAGAAAACGTTGAAATCTAAATTACTTGAGAAATACGGCGATGATATTGTTACAAACAAATTACTGGTTTTCTGTTTTCGAAACACGAGATTGAAAGTCCTCAGTGAAAATTTTTACGAAAATAGGAAATCAGATTTGAAGGAAGAGTGTTTACGTATTGTTCGAGCTGCAGCAATGATAGTCCTAGAGGACATTCAATCCCAAGTATATGAAACATCGCATTACCCTCCTACAGACAATATATTTCAATATGTTGAAACTGTAATCCCTGAAGCTTTGCATACTTTTTTTCCAGATGTTATAAAAAAAAAACAAGGATGGTTCTCTAGAGAAATGGAAAACCAAGTGTGTTGCTTTGCCTCATTCTTTAATTGCTGCAGCACGACCTAGGTCATTTTTGTCACCCTTGCAAATTGGAATGGCTCCATTCTTATACAAGAAATTCGGATCCAAACGTTTTATCCTCTCTAACAATAACAATAATAATAATAATACATTTATAATAACTTCAATTTCAGGTGATAATTCATGCGGTTTTTATAAAAGACCACAGTAAAAAAAAAGAAGCCCATTTAACTTTACCTCGCGGGTAGTGTGGAAACTAGTACAAAGAAAAGTAATAATAATTTATTACTATTATTATTACAAAACAAATAATAGCAATAATAGTTCAGTAATATAATAAATAATTCATCAATTTCAGGTGATAATAGCGCATTCGTGCAGTTTTTATAAATACACAACACATAAGATGGCACTTAACTCAGAAACTATTTACTTCACACAAAAACTTTTGACAAAAAAGTTTTAGAAAACTATATTCTCTACAATTTTTATACTTAACTTTTTGTCTACGACGCACCCAAATGACGTTATTTTGAAAAAAACGGAATTTGATTACCATTTTCCTAGATGGCGGCGTATGCTCAAAGTGGTGGGGGTCGCAAACTGAGTATGTTTTTTAGGATGTCAAAATGTACTATATTACCAAGTTTCATCTCTCCCGAAATTTTTCCAGGTAAAAGTACCTGTTTCCTGGACTAATGAATATACGTCTCTGTTATGCAGAGGATGATATACAACTCAATTCTTTTTCGAAAGAAAAGACAACATTATTTTAACGAATATTTTGTCGGGATACCTTGATTTTTCGTTAGCCTCAAAGTAATTAAAAGCAAACAGTATCAGCCTAACGTATCAATTATTGTAATTGTTTGTATTATAAAGGATACAATATTTTTACATAATCAAGCACATTGGAAAGCTTGTTATTGTTTAATATTTGAACAAACCTGAATAATATGAATATTTTACGATAGGCGTTCGACAATTACAAATTCAAAATCTAACCACTACTAATAAATAACTATATAGAACAAAAGGTCAACTACAGTCGAAGATTTTCAATTACAATGCAATAAAATGATATTATTGTTGGAGTTTGATTTATTTGGATATTTCATGGCCGGAACCGACTACGTCACGAAATGTCAAAGGAAAAGTAAGACGTGTGCAAGATTGCGAGACTATCGACTTTGCTAATGGGCAGAAGCACGCCAAGGAAGGCACTTAACCCTATCCAGACCTAGGCACGCCCAACACAAATCCGATAGCCTCGTTTTACAGCTGTCATAATAATTGAAGCACCCGCTCTTTGATGGACGGGACATCACGAAATAATATCGGAAGCTTTCGTATAATAAAACTGCAATCAGGCAAGCTGTTTCATAAGTCCGGATTAGTTAGGAGAGGTTGCGCAAGAATTCCACATCTGGCGTGACTTATCTGTCTTCAGAGGATGCATGCAATCAGAGGAGTATGTTGCTTAAGAATAAAATAATTTAAATTGAAGATACAAGTGTTTTACATTAAAAAACATCTATAGTGGTTTCTTCATAATAATGGTTTCTTTTTAATCGATATTAAAGAAAATACTATAAGTATGTACAGGTTGTTTAAAATATATCGGAGATTGGCTTAACATCTCTAGTTCTAATATAAAATAGTCATGATCTATTTCCAGTCTCTAGAATTAACTGAAAAGCAGATATATCTTATACTGGACGTGAACAGAATTATTTATAGTGATATTTCCGGTTTTTATTATACAGTAATTAAATTACATTCTGTTTAAAGAAACAATAAAACGGAAAATTATGAGTTACAAAAATATTTTTGGCGACTTCTGATTATTGGAATATTTAGGGGCACGTATGGAATATAACTTGCCAAATTTTATCCGTTGCGACCGCGCCTGTAAGATAATTTAATTGATGGGTTTAGTTTTTCTAAAGGTACAGTTTTTCTAAGAACATTTTTATGTGAGTTACATTGGGTTTCACTCAATATTTCAAATTTTTCTTTAAATAACTTTTAACAGTTTGATGGTTTTCATTTAATCGGAGACATAGCTAATAGTATATTCTCATTTCACTTTCTCACTATCCTATAGTATAGAGAAAGTATAGTGATCGCAAAAAAAAAAATCTATGTTGAGATTTTTGTGGAAATATTCGTTTTGGGACCCTCTGAGTCCAAAAAAGTGGGTTTTGCAAAATGTCTGTCTGTACGTATACAAAGCTAGAGCGAAAACTATTCGATCGATATCGAACAAATTTGCACCAAACATGTCAATTAGGCCTATATAGATGCACGGAAAAGGGTTTTGAAAAATTTTGAAAAACAACCCACTTTTTGGCCAAAAAACCCAAAAAATCAGTTATTATTTTTTTATAAAAAAACCGCTCTAACGATTTTGATCAAATTCGGCTTATTTGTAGCCCTTAATGTACCCCACCACATGCAGAAAACCGTATTTTCTAAAAATTCTTGTTTAGCTAATAATAATAATAACTGTTTTTGGGGGTTGTTAGGCCAAAAAGTGAGTTGTTTTTCAAAAAATGTTACAGGCCTAATAGACGTGTTTTGTGCAAATTTGTTCGAAATCGATCGAATAATTTTCTCTCTAGCTAATAATAGTAATATTTATTAGTTAATCTCCTATTTTAATATCACCTCGCCTACAATTATGAAGTCACAATGAATCTATTTAATAATTTAAATATGTTTGTGAGAAAGTATGTGCCAGTTCATGGTACCGTTTATTTTCTTTAAATCAATAAAACTTCGTTAAAAATTATGTAACATTTTTAAGAGTATTTAAATAATATTTAGCTTTATTAAAAATACAAAAACGAAACATAAACATAAAGTAGAGTTTGCATAAAACGTATTTAGAAAACCACACTGAATTTTCATAAAATCCTTAATTTTCTGTTAAACTTAGTTAAATTATATACCGGGTGTTTTTTTTTAAACCTGGGAAACTAGTTTTGTTTTATAAAACAGTTTAAACGTTAGTATTTTCTACTTTCTAATTAGCAGTAAAATCAATATTTTGTAGTTATTAAAATTTCAAATGTGGTTTTTACAGTTAATTTTAAGACTTTTTCAATCATAGCATTCTGATTGTTTAAAGACTCTAAACACTGGAGAAGGTATCAATATGCCTAATTTAAATGATTAGGTAAATACATAACGAACAAATTTATATTTGATTTACGTTTTCATATCAGAACTTTTGCTAGAAAATCTCAAATAATCTTGGGTTAAATAATAAAATTACTGTTATAAAATAATTACTGTCTTAAAAATTTCGCTACAAATTTCTTTCAAATTATTATTATTTTGTTATTAAGGCAAAACCCCGGTTTGCTCATCCTCATTTGCAATAGCACAGCGCACACGGTAAACTTAACACAAAAAACAAAACGCATCAATAATTGAAAATAATAAATACAAAATAAACCTATTTTACGTGAAAAGGCAATGTTAAGAATGCAAAACCTTAAAATTACAAGTAGAATGCACTCAGACGTAGAAAAAAGAAAAGTTTCAAAAATTAATTTTAAAGTCTACCGCCATAACAAAACGTATAATGGCAAATTTAAAAAACTTGAAATATTGAAAATAGAAAAGCTCTTTGATTTATTTAAACTCTGTGGGAAGGTTAAACGAAACGTCCGATATATCATGAATACAATATTATTAATCGAAACATTTTATTTGAAACCCTAATTACTTACTTTACCACTTTGAGAACATAATGAAAACTAATCCTTATTTATTTAAAGTTATGTTTAAGTCTTGGTAAGATTAACATTTGTTATGAGTATATTGTGTATTCATACTTTTGCTGATGGCACTGATGATATGTTTGTACGATATGCAACGAAATCTGCTAAATCAGCATTTTCATGAAACCTTGGTCAAATATCTACATCTGGTTTATCATCTAAAACCATTGTGTGGATAGCCTTCGAATGTGTTGTCGAAATGATAGGGTTAAACATTGTCTTGGTTTCTTGATAAAGAGAACTGTTTCATCATCATTACATCGACATTTTATATGCACACTTTATGCCAACCTTCATTAAAATAAGAAACAATAGCCTCGTATATATGCAATTCAAATTTGACTTTATAATATAAGAAGGCGTATGTGTATTACTTATTAGATATTCATTAATGTACGGTAATACAATACTGCCAATTATTTGTATCTTTTCCAATTTGTTCCTGAGTAAACGGGCCAATAATTATATAT
This sequence comes from Philaenus spumarius, assembly GCA_018207615.1. Classification (NCBI taxonomy): domain Eukaryota; kingdom Metazoa; phylum Arthropoda; class Insecta; order Hemiptera; family Aphrophoridae; genus Philaenus; species Philaenus spumarius. The sequence goes on along the minus strand of JAGFPH010000159.1, from coordinate 239,779 downwards.
ATTTATTGATGAAGGTAATTATACGACAGCTATCCACCCCTTTTTGGTTTTAATCCTATAAGACTTTTTTTAAAGCCCGATTTTTTTATATAGCTGCCAACTTAATAGTGTGTCATGAAAAATCCCTATTTTGTATTGTGCTTCATTTTATTATTTTGATATTTTTTATAAAACCACCGTTGATGGAGCTTGCACTTTTAAAAATTTGACGTTTGGTACATTTTTAGGAGACGATTTTCTGAATTAAGTTGAGCATTTAATTAGACATATTATAGGAAATTAAATTATCAATGCAGCTCTAAATACGGTATGAATAATTTTGTTAACACAATACAAATTCGTTTTCTCTGACTTGATATCTCCTAACTTAAGCTTACATTTAAAGTTTTAAAGGTGATTTGAGTTTTTGTATCTGTTCCGTAAATTATTTATTTAACTTCCTAGACTATGTCTAATTAATTGATTAATTTAATTCAATACTGGAAAGTAGAAAAATTCATGACTGGAAAATGCATCAAACATATATTTTTCAACTTTATGGGAATTAACAATTCCTAAACCATTGGGGTTATAAACAAGTATCAAAGTATAAAAAACGTTTCTACATAACATTTTAAAATTGGTAGAATATAAAGTTTTAAAATCCGATTTTTAAATTAATTCATAAAGCAAAGAAGTTTCCCCCATGTAATTATTTTTTGTAGGATGAATAGTTAACCAGTAGATCCTACGTTAACTGATTCATCCTGTATACGACAGCAAGCTTAAAATTTCTTTCATATGAAAATATAACTGCAAATTAATACATTTTTATAGTTGTTTTATGGCTTCTAAATCCAAATTACATTAAACTATTTTAATGATATAACAACTTTTGCTTTATCTCTATTTCGTCTGTTAAGAAACTTCAATTCTGAGATTTTATAATTAAAGTTGTAATGTGTTTTCTATTTGGCATTTATTACTCAAAGTATGTGTCATGAAGCCAATCTAATCAGTTGGCGGATGGAGGAGACTTCCGGTCGAATGACGTCATAACCTGGAGACGAGGAGATGGACGGATTGAGAAGTAACGTAATTTGTAGGATATTGGAAGTGGCGCCGTCACCCGGAGCGTGCAAAATATTTGGAGCAACATTGCGTTGCTTCTATTGAATCCGCAGCCCTGGAATCTAATTTACCATGCGATAACGTTACCTTACTTCGGGGTTATGTCATATTTAATTTAGAGCGAAAGAAATGTGCTTCTCTCATAAAAAGTATTAGGTTGGAATGCTTTCAATATGTACCGTACCTTTCATTTAGATTATATGTACAAGTATAATTAATATTTTTATTATTAATTGAGTGCCATATTAAAACGTGATAACCAATTTTGAAGTTTTAAATTAAGATTTATATATATATATATATGTTTTTAGTATGTATTTTTCGCGCCTATTCACATTCCGGAGAACTTTAGCAAGATTTAAGAATTAATTGAAATAAAATACGTAAACAGTTCGGACGCAACTTCTGAGGATAGCAGTTTATTATTAATATTTCTTTAATAAATGCATTTTCAATTTCACCTTAAAACAATTATAATGATTTACAGATATTTATAAAAAAATAATATTCCTGTATTGTATTTAACTATTTTATAAACATACTAAACTATTCGTACGTAAGTTTGTAATAACTTCAGTATTTTTATGTGTGAAGACATTTTCTCAAATCAGAACTACAAAAGAAATATAAAATGGCAGACTATCTGGAGAAGTATTGTTTAGAATATAATTATATGTTTAATTGACCTTTTCATTATTTTTATCACCCGCTCTAGAGGTTGGCAATCTATTTCACAAAAATCCTGTGTATCCTACAAACGCCTACCTCATACAACACTTTTGGCGTCTTTGCAGCTGAGGGGTTGTCGTACCTAACTTGGAAGCTAAGGGTTCCCGGGTGGATAGCCCATTGGTTTTTATGTTTGAAAGCAACGAAAAATCCGTTATACTTTATTTCACTTAAAACTATTGCTTCAAGGGGGATAACAATATACAATTGTTGGGAAATTTGTTTTGAGTTGTTTAATAAAGTACATCAAATTAGTTATAAAGTTTCTGTTTAGTATAGAGTACATATACACAAATGATTCGTTTACACAAATTTATATAGTCTTCGTAAATGTTTTGTTGTTTTAACTTCTGTTTAAGCAGACATTTTAATTTGTGTGTTTCGGATTGTTCACAATATTTGTTTTGTTTTTCTATTTCGACTGAACGCTGAAAAGTAGAAATATTTTTCTAATTCAAGCGTGCATACATTCCAGTCTGATTACTCTTATGTTTTAAACGTGAATATTCTCTTTTCATGCTCCACTTCCCTCATAACTCTGCATTATTTGTCAACTAATATTGGGTCTTTTAGAGTTGAATTTTATCTGTGAATGTAACATAAAAGTTGAGCGTTTCTCTCATCATCAAAATTGGCTGCATACCTTCTTTTTTGTTGTTCTTGCAGGTTAAAGAAACCGCATCATTTTAACAAATTAAACCTATTTTAGAAACATGTTTTATCGTGCAAGTGCATATCAAGGTGTAATTGAATTGACTGAAGGATAAATAAAACATTTATATTCCTGACAGTAGGTACGTCGTACACTACAGCCCTTTATAGGATGAAAGTATAATATAAATGTTGTAAATTTGAATAATGGATAAACTTTTGTGATTTAGGCTAAACGTCTTAGGCAACTTCAGAAAATGCTGACGGAGAAACGTCTTTTAGTGATAGCCTATAGGCAATAAGAATAGTTTACTCTAAATATGTCATACTGTTTTATTAATTTTAAATAAATTAGAAAGAAATGTTTATACTACTTTTAAAATTAATTGTATACCTATGTGCTGGATGATCAATTAGCTTGCAGTTTTATCTTTTGTTTAAAACCCAGTTAAATAATACAAATCTCAGCAAGTGTTTTGTAAGTTTGATTGAATCAGTGTTTAGTTTATTGTTATTTGTTAATTTACTATATTTTTCAACTTCCAGAAAGATTAGTTTAAGATTTTAAAAGTAAACTTTAAACAAGAAATTATCAAAATAATTTTAATAGAAACATAATTCAGCAGTTAATGGGGCAGACAAATGACAAAAACGTTTAAATGCATAAAAATTTCGTTGTATTTAATATGGATTCGAGAAATTTCATCAAAATAATTTAGCATTAGTAATTTCCGTTTAAAACATTTGTTTATACAGATATAATTTTTAAATAAATTAGAAAAATGATTGTTACTAAACCTGAAGTATAAAATTAGTTAATTTTGTCAATGTGCTAAAACTATTAAGGGGAGTCGGATGGTCCTATCTTGCCCATGTTAAATTGAACAACTTTAGGTACACTTATCTCAGAAACTATAAAAGATATAATTATGATTTTTGTGTTGTTTTGTTTGGCCTATTGTGCTGGTCATTTTGTGTGTTGTATATAAAAAAAATAATATTTAATATTTTTCTTTTTAAATTCAAATTACGACCTTTTTTTACAGTGTTTTTAGATATAAAAAACACACAAATATAAATTTATAAAATATAACAAAAAAACAACACTCAAAGTAACCAGCATAATGTGTCAATTAAAATTTTTAAAAAATCGTGAAGCTATCTCTTATGGTTCCTGAGAAAATGTACCTTTTGTAAGAGAAAAACTGATTTTTCAGAAATAGCGTTTAAAGTTACAAGCTGTTATTAACTACTATTTACACTTATTTTAATATAACTTTTCAGGAAACAATAAATATTGTTTCAGGAAATATATATATAAATATAAATATATATTCAGGACTGTTTTATTTATTGTATCCTGAAAAGTGCACTTTTTTACGTATGACATTTTGCATGAACGTCAACGATATGTGCTTGAGCATACCGTCCAGAAATTGGTCTTAAATTGTTCGTGCACACTAATAAAAATGCTTATAAAACCACTTTGGCTCATCATATTTTAATAAATAAGGTCTTAAAATAATCCTGAAAAGATACAGAATAAACAAATATAAAAAACCAAAAAAGGTAATTTTTTTAATTTTTCACCATCCGACTCCCCTTAAGTAAATATGACACTACCTGAAAATCCATATTGTGCAAGCTAATATAACAAAATGTGTAAAATGTGCACACGCTCAAACATAAAACACTTATATTTGGACAACAAAATTGCGTTTGAACGTTTAAGTAAGACTAGCAGTTATTTCTTTCTGTTAGTTTTGCACGAGTAATTTAAAGAAACATTATTGTATGAGCTCGTTGAGTTATAGCCTACATGTCAATTTAACTAGAGAAGGCCTTGAGAAATACTATGCTTTAATTAAAGGGTTATGAACATTTGACAAGCAGTTAATGAGTATTCCAGGGTTAACATGGCGACATGGGAAATGTACGCTTTAATAATGTACGGCAGTGAAACTTGCACTAAGACTGCTCCAGACGTCAGACTGGCCACAGAATAAATAAACAATTACAAATTGTTTAGTTTCGAGGACGCGTCGCTTACACTCAGTTAATTATTTCGTAGAATAGTTCTTAAACAGATGGAAGTACATCAAATATATTAGTCGTACATCGTATCCTCTACAACGGCAAACATCACAGAAATGTTGATGTTTCTGAATTATTATGTACAGCTGACCTTGTTTACGACATTATATATGTATAACTGACATTGTAACCAAATCTTGTAATGTAAATACAGTAGTGCTATAGTGTTCCCTTCCTATCACGTTCACCGTCGACTATAAAATAAAC
>JAGFPH010000159.1:224071-234978 GCA_018207615.1 Philaenus spumarius | reverse complement strand
GATGTGACTACTGTTTACTTTGTATATTCGAATTTTGTATCATTACAGTGCACAGACACATTGTAAGAAATGTGTTTATGTATTGTAATAGGTTAACTTTAATGTGCACGCTTTTCATTTAGTAATCCATCAATATCTGTTGTAAGTTTTGAATACTCAATGATGTTAAAATATAAATATTTATTAACAATATTGAAATTCATTTCATATTTATATGAATTTTTGTATTCAGCTCTAAAAATCGATTGTGTGGAAGAGTATATTTTATTAATAACACCGAAAGAGACCTCCGGTGCGCGATCGGGAAATACAATCAAACACAGGAAAAGCACTTTCGGTACGAGTTACAAACGATACTAATGATAGCAGAATGATGCAAACAAAAAGGCATAAAAAAATAAAAGCTAGTACATTTCTCATATAATCTTTTAATTAACAATTTCAAGTTTTATTACAAAAGAAAAAATTATCTCAATAAACATAAATAAGTTACAGAGTTAAACAACATAAAACCCTACAATTTAAAAGTTCAGATTGATGTCTATGGTGCAATTTTGATTATTGGTAAATTTTGATTGTTGGACTTTAGTTGTAGTGTACTGATACCACCATCTTAGTTTGCAAAAATTTAAGACCAGCTGATTTCAAATGTACATATGAATTTGAAAAAAAACATTAGTGCTCCTGGTGGGCTATAACTTAAAGATTGGGTAACGATAATTTCCGTTTCTCTCAGCTGTTTAATGAAAATAATTACTTTCGATGTAGATTGATGAAAAATAATAAACACCCTCCTGATATCAATCCGATAAAGTTTAAGCATCAATCCGATGCTGTGTGTGCATAGACTGTGCGAAAAATTTGGAAAAAACCCACTAACCAAAAATAAACCAATATTTAAAATTATAATCAGACTTGTAGGTGAGTGATAGCGTACCTGACTCCGAAGTTTGAGATTCCCGGTTCGAATACCAATGACCATGCACGATTGTTGGAAAATGAAAAGTTATTTTCACCTTAAAAATACACAAACAAAAATGGTGAGCTTAGTTCAGTGATGAAACGTACGCCAAAGGCCCAAAAAGTAACAAAAATGAGTGAATCTGGAAGTAGAAAATAACCTGAGATATTATCTTTCACTATAAATAATAGAAGTTTAAATTTACACTGGATTGTTGTGCACCTAGTACCTGTGTCCTTACAGATATAACTTTTTAAAATAAATATGTCAGTAATGGTAATTTAATTGTTAAAATTTTATTTGTTTGATTAAGTAGTTTGTATTTAGAAGTTTTTGCTTCTGAACCGTTTTTAAAAAGTGTGTCAATACCATGCAAGGTTTCTTAAACTTCTCTAATTTGGCAAGTCGCTTCTATGTGCGGGAGTAGAATTTCATCTCATTTGAGTTTGATGATCTCCGGATGAACCCATTGCCATCAAATACATATTTTGCAGTACTATTTAATAAAACCCTGATTCTTGTTTCTAAACCGCTTCATTTTTATGTTTGTATAGGTATTAATTATCGCAGACCATGCACGAGTTAGTAGTATTGCCTAGGATTAATTTGAATATTTTTCTATATAACGTTTCGCTTTGCACGAGGAGTAGGTTCTAACAATGTTTACTACTGATAAATATCTGACTCATGGCTATGAAAACAACCGTTGAAGTAAAAGTCTAGTGAAGGTAGCTATGATTTCCTGACTAATAAACTCCAAATTTTTTAATCTATGATTACTTATTGTAAGTTAATCTTGTACGTTTACTTCTATTTTAAATTCTTTGCTTATGAGTGACGCAGATGCATAAATAACACTTTGGCAATGCATGATGTAATTGTGTATCTTACTAGTAAAAACCATGTTAACAAAGTCAGTTTATGCTTCGGATGAGATCATCTCCCAGAACAGTAGTTATTTTTATAACTTGTTGTCTATTTACTTTTGTGAGATTGATGGCACTTGTATATAGCCTATCTGTTACATACAATGCGCAATAGTTACTGTGTTGTATCTGTACAGACTTGATTTACAAACAATATGAATCAGTACACAATATTTTGATACATTTTGTAGAGAAATTATAATTTAACTGTATAAGTTATGCCAAATTATAAGAAAATAAAACTATATACACTAAGGAAATAAATTTCAAAATTGTCTAAGTATTTTTAGTCTGATTATTTAGAACTAGATATTTTTGAATTTGTTATTATTTATTATTTATGATTGTAAACAAATAACTAAAATTCGCGACGTTTAAATTGTATCGTAATAATTAGTCAGTTGGTGTGTGATGCAGAATTGTATGCTACACTTTATAATTGAATGTATCTCGAGTCTTGGATTTATGAAAAATAATATTATTCTCTTGTTTTCTTTTATTTTAAAGTACTCGCGTTACTGTGAGTGCTATTTGACTATTATCTGTTGTAAGAGAATATCTTCGCTTTAACATAATACCAAGACCGTTGACGTTAATGTGGGATCGTATGCATAAATACAATATCTAGGTAAGAAAGAATGACTAGTAATCACTGTTACGTACTATATAGTATGTATGTAAACAGGGAGGAACAGAAACAATACATTCAGCAAAAGTGATCGCAACCAACAAAACAAAGTAATGTGTCTTAACTGATACTTTGGACATTCGATTTTGAGAAAGAATTGTAAATATATCTCGAAATAGTATTAGTTTCGTTCACGCAAGAAGTGGTTTCAAAGCCAAATGATCGGCGGCCCGAAAAGATTGAATTGATCCGTAAACCAAATGAACGACGAGTGACCCGTAACTTGAAGACTCAATTAAGATGAAAAGGTCTATTTCTCCTTCCAAATAATTTAACTACATTGTACTGCATACATTTATTTTTTGACGATAGGGACAAGAGTTTACTACTCTTATGCGAAACATAGACACACTTAATTACAACAACAGTATAATTCCTAGTGTTAAGTTATGATCGATTAAATGAGGTATTATAAGCATTTCAACGTTTTAAAATCTTCATAGTCTTCCTAGTTTAATTTAATAATGCATAGTGATACGCTTTGAATGCAACATTTTATTTTTAAATTAAAAAGATATTACACAGTTTCCTTCTGTTGCACAGAAACATATTGCAAGAATAAGGTGTTTTATTTCATAAGGCTTCGAGATTTGCTTAGCACGCGTATATAAATAGAAGCCTTACAATCTTTGTAGGTTTTGTGACGTGTTGCAGTTTTATGTAGAAAATCAAATTATTTCACTCGCAGAGTTCTCCGTTATAAGGTTTTAATCCAGTAGTGTTGTAAATCTCCAACAGTTGCTATGTTTAGACATCAGTTCAACCCTTCACCTGCGATTCTGCAGAAAATGGGTCGTTTTGAAGAATCCTCAGAAAGAGGTTTGTTATTTACTTGTATTATTATTTAGTAGTTATTTAAAATTTTAGCATTTAGGTTTATCAAATTGCCTCTACCGTATACCCGATATCAATTTAAATTGTCAACATTTTCTTAGAATAAAGAATTTTCAATTTTTTAAATTCATAATCGGAAAGTATTAATCCCACTTAAATCCTTGGATCTAATTATAGAAATAATTTAGGAACGCAAACTATTATAACATATACTTAATAGATTAGTGTCTAATAGAAATGTTCATCCTTTGGTCTTGCCGGTTGATAGACAAAAGCGGTCAGTGATATATTTATAGCAATTCATAAAATGTTTTGTCACCAAATTTCATCTCAATAATTTACGTTGGAGGTGTTTATATAAATGTAAACCAAGTTGGAAGAACGAATTTAAATTATCTTTAAAACCACTTGACAGTAGATGAACTTCGAGTTTTAGGCCTACTTGTAAGATAAAACAACAGAGTAAAACAAATTTTCGCAAATAATAGGCTGCGTTTGTTTACTCGGTATTATAAAAAACGCATTTGAGTAAATAAGAGTATAATTTGTAGTAATCTGTGATTTAATTAATATTATATTATATTATATTGCTCTTAACCTATAGTTTAAGAGGATTTAGATGTTTAGTTGGATTTTTAGATGTAACCTACCTTCGGTGTTAGTTCTAAAGTTCAGTGAAAAGTGCTGCAGTGACCTTTCAAATAATGACGTAACATGTTGGCCTTTCTTGACGGAAATTTGCTTTAATAAAATACTCTGCGTTAAATCATTAGTAATATACTATATGTTTTTTAGAATAAAATTCCAGTTATTATTTAAAACATTTTTGACAAAAGGTAAATATATTTTTGGAGTTCAGGCTTTAATAGTTAAAACATAGAAAATACAAATTTAATCTTTTTGTTTCAATGTTTTATTGCTTGTTTAATAATTTGTGTTATTTATTTGAAAAATGTTAGAAAGGCATTTCAATCAAACACGTTTATCTGTGGCATTACCATTGAGTATTTAAATGTTGTTTAAAGTAACTTCCAATTAATCAGACTGAAAACGTATAGTTCAACTTACAAGTAGAAAATAATTTATTCACTGAACAATATACAGAATATTTAGATTTTCTTGTTGCACTATCACTTGTAAAAACACGAAGAAAAAAAACAAAACTACAGCTTCATAAAGTTGTAAGATTAAAAAAAAAACTCAAAAAAATTCCTATTTATTTCGTTTGGAAAATTTAAGATTTATTTTTATTAAAAGAGAAACCAGGAAGAATTTTGGGGAAAATATTTAAACTGTTAAAAGTAGTACCTAATATTTATTTAACTATTTATTCTTGACATACATAATATTTACACGGAATTTCATAAAGATGTGTTATTAGGTATAAGTATGAAAGAAACATATGCATTTAGTTTGGTGACTATAGACTATTATTTAATTTCTTAATTATAATGTATATTAGTCAATATATTCGGTAAGTATTTGCCGCTTAATGTCTTTAAGGCATATAAATTTGATATTTTACAATATTGTGACACAAATTACATTTAAATCCAAATCAACACACGACTTCTTGACATCAAATTTAGTTTGCTTTACATTGTTTCGTTAGCGTGTTTAAATTTTCACTTTAATTATTCATTATTTTAATCATAATATAAGCGAATTACTACGTATATTTAGGTAAATATCTATTGCTTTATACACGATTCAATATAATTCTAAGGTCAATAATCGCGTTATCACTATTTTGAACTTGCAAGTAAAGACAATTATTGAACAGGTTTCATGTTTTACAACCATATATTACGATCAACTATGAAACGTCTGGCTTTAGTTGTAACAATTGGAATATTAAAAGGAGCGCTATTATTGTGCACAACTACTTGCAGCATATGCTATTAGTCTATAAAAATAAACCGGAAAACTCACATAGTTTTGTACAGTGATGATTGCTTTTGTCTGATCGTGCTCATGAACGGATGATAGTTGCAAAAGGAAAGTCATCATCGTGACGGCAGATGTAGACCAGCGACATCAACGCCTACTCTCTGACCGATAATTGGCTTTCTCATGTCACTTGCATTTAAGATTTCGTAAACGCAATGCATTATACAATTTTATAGGTACATAAATATTTTGATTATAGAGACTTGCTTAAAATGGAGTTGATGTAATGGAAATTGTTTTAGCTTTTAAATTAACATAGATTAAATACCTTGTGAGTTTATTTGTTGGAAGAAGGATTTCTTAAAACCCACTTTCATAATGTTTTCAAAATGTATTACTTTAAATTGGTGCTGGCGTATGGTTTATAGATCCTTTCAAGCTAACGGTTATGCATAGGTATAAATCTTAAAATCGTACTGTTATTATTTCACAAAATTACCCTGTACAAACCACCTGTTCCCAGGTGCCATTTTGAAACGGTACTGAAACGGTACGCGTATAAAGTCAAACTTTAAATACCAAAATGTTTGCTTGTTGAAAGACCTTTTCAATGATGTGCTTCACGACTAACGTTACTATTTGGAGTTTTTGAGTTTTAATCTGTTTTTTTTTTTTCAAAATTGTACGAATTTTTTAAATTTGAAATTTTTTAGTAAGGGATTTTAAACACATTTTTTGAAAGGGCACCTTCTCATAAACCTAGGATAAAAATTTGGTTTATGTAGGCTATGGTATGTGGTAACAATAAAACTAACTGCAAAACACTACTTTTTGGACGTTTCGGAAAACCCTGTAAACGTAGTAAGATAAGTTAAAACGGTCCAAAATGATCAGTGAATAGAGACCTTTAAAATAAGCTATCACTCGACCTATCTTTATATTTGAAAATTTTCCAACCCCCCCCCCCCCTTCCAAGCACATTTGGGCATTTTTGAGATTTGAAAATTTTTTACTGAATTCTCTATTGTCGAAATAGGGGAGTTTAAGCTAAAGAGGCTGTATTCAATCTCTATACATTGCGCATGGTCGGTCTGATTCATTCTGTATTTGCGCTTGTTACAACCAATATGTGCAATATTATTTTTAGTTTTACTATGCATCCAGTAAATGATAAACTAACTTCTGCTTTTCAAAAGTATCAGTTATCAAACGTCAGTATGGATAGTACAATGCGGTGATTATCTTTAATTTCAATGTCAATGGATGTTGCAAGTTCCATTGTTTGAAACATCTGTTATTTAAACACGAAAATGACTCACCAACTGTTTAAGCCTACTATTTAATTTCTGTTTGTGGTATTAGAAAATAATGTTTACATTTTTAAATCAGATAGAGTCTTTTATTTAACACTAGGGGAAACCACTGCGTGCTCCGCACGTCAATCCCATTGGAACATTCTATACACATAACCCAGTTATGTTGTCTTTATAATAAAGTTGTAGGATTAATAATAAATAACCCCAAAGTTAAGATGATAAATAATGTAAAATGTTGAAATCAAATTATTTCGTATATTTTACAACAGCAGTTTAATAAAGGTTAAAATAACCACCTAGGCACAGGTCTAAACTTTATTAAAAACCTAACCTAATAGTTAGAAATACAAATAATTGTTTCAAAATTTGATATCAGCTGTTAATGGAAATATTAGAGCAAACAGCGGTTTGCTATACCAACACTAAAACATATTTTTTAATAATGATTTATTACGACGCTCCTATTGCCATACAATATTTATTTTAGTACAGTTTATATTGTGTTTACGTCAACACAAATTTAAAATGTAGTTGTAGGAAAAACGTTGTGTGTATTAAGGGTGAACAGTTTACTTAGTTACCCTCAATAAACCATAAAGTCTTCGGCTGCGCCTCAAGCGTCAAATGTTTATTTCGTGCGACAAACTCAACTTTGCACACGAGATACACAAATAACTATTTCGATCGTGGAACAGAAATTACTAACACTTGTAAGTTTTAAATTTGTCAAATTTCCTAATAGTATTAATCACTTAATCCGTGGACTTCAATGAGAATACATTTTGCTTTACAATTGCAAAAAGGAGATATGTGTAGTATTAACGCAAGCCTATGTCTTAGTAAGAGTACTACTCAATACGAAATCAAAGAGTAGATGCGGTTAAGATACCATTTTACAAGCAAAGAGAAAGTAATTAATTGTATCTTTGTCCTGAAAGTTCTGTCAGTTCTATTGTATGCAATAATTATTACCATCTCACAATTATTATTTTAATCGCTTAGTAGCTTGCACTACGTACTATAATAGTGATCGATAGATGTCATGACATTTTGACTATTACAAGACGATGACATTAACTCGAAAAGAAAGTGAAAATATTTGAAAGCAAAAGTGAGGTACAATCAAGTGGAAAGTGTCGAATAGAATAGATGAATAAAGAAGTAGAAAGCGCAGAGTTGGACATTCCACAATGTTGATGGTCAGCACTTGCACACATATTGTGACAATGTATGTGTTTTGATAGAATTATTATTAACTAGATAATAGCACCTAAGCTCTTCTTCAAGTATCGACTTAGAACTTGTGTTTTAAGTGCTTGATACTGAACTAGCCTAATTAATATTCGTATTCTAATTAGTATACATTGCCATTAGGTAATACTTCAAATAAAGCAATAAGTTACTTGTAAATAAGCAAATAAGCAATAATACTTTGTAGATAAGTTTTAAATATTTTTTATTTTTATTAAAAATACGTAAAAAGCACTATATTACCTGTTCCAATACAAAATAACTATAAACCTAAACTGGATATAACATATTAACATAACGGATTAAAACTTTAAACGCTTGAAAGGTACAAAATAAATAAAAACAAAAACAGTTTATTCGCACGAAATAATAGTACCAATGAGCAAGAATAGTTATTTAAAGTAACAGAATTTTTGTTTTAATAAATAGCAAATTACTTCATTTAAACGAGAACTTATAAACAGGTTAAACATTTTTGCACAAGAAATGGCTAAACACTACTCATGTTTAGCTTGCGAAATCAAGCGAAAGGAAATCAGAAAAATACAAACTAGTTAATAGCAAGAACTACTTTAATTTTCCGTCAGTTCAAAAGAAAACATATATATGCTTAATGTTTCACAAGCGACTTATTACATCAACAAGATAGATGTATTTGAAGTTGGTATTGTACCTTAATTTGTGAATCATCTTATGAAACTCAAGTACTTTATTTGTTAGTCTCTGTTTTGGTATGAAACCAGAAATCCTGGAATGGCCTTGAACGTGAGAGATTCCGAGTTAAATCATCGTAAAGGACTCTTTACTTTAGGTGACGATATCATCGAAATTATTGGTATACAATTAAAACATGTTGCAGTGTATTGATATAACTGTTGCATTAATGTAATGGTATATTCGAAGTGGACAACAAACCTTCAAACCTTGAAAAATAGTAAAAGGAAAATTTGTACAAACCTTCAAATTATGATTTAAAATAAAATGGCAAAAGTTCTTTTGAGGTTATTCAGTTGCAAAAAAATTAGGAAACAAAATGTAAATTTATATACTGTATGTATAGTTTGTACCTATACAACGTCTGATGAACATAAGAGTTCATGTTAGTATTTCTAATTTTTCAGATATTCGCGAAAAACAGACATATATAATTCAAATGTATGAACTGCTTCGTTGTAATAAGGTGAATTAAACCAGTAATGAAGCACGTAAATAAATAAATTCATAAACAATTAAATAAACCCGATTATCGAGGTTTAAAGCGCTATCTTTTTTTAAAAACAAAAACATAAATATTTTGAAAATCATCAATAATAAAATGTTATCCTACTAATACTTAAAAAAAAGTTGAACCTACATTTACGAAGGAGTAATAAGTATCATGGAAGGTAAAAATAACGTATGCTTTGGTGGAAATTAATTGGTTACTTAATTTTAACTAAAGCGTGGTCGGATGTTTAAATAACTACGACTGAAACAGTTTGTAAAAGCATAGCCTGTTCTAATTCTGGAATAAATTATTTCAGTTAAACTTCATCACAATTCAACTCAACAATAAACGAATGCAACTCGCTCAACGTGACAGATTGTTTCGTGCCAATATCTCCTTTGATACAATTTCAGCCTGTTAGGTTCCTTCATCCTTAATTTAAAGTTCTACCTGAAATAATGTCATTAGTTATAACTTACATTATCTATTACATGTTTCCTTTGAAGAAGTCACTAGTGTTAATTGTCCTGTTAAACAATATACTAAATATAATGCAAACATTTAAAACTGCGGTACAGCCTGGAAAAGAATTTTAAGGATTAATTTTAAAAGTATTTATCAAAGTGAAAGTATTTACAAGTGGCCCCATTAAATATTTGTATTGATTATGATAATAACCAATCATCTGTTTGCTATAATATTTCCATAATCAGCTGATTTCAAACTTAAAACAATTATTTGTATTTCTAACTTTGAAGTTAGGTTTTTGTGAATAACGCCATCTGTTGACGTAAGAACAAAACACACTATACTAATATTTTACGGCAATGGGAGCGCCATATACCAAATAATAATTAAATATGTTTAGCGTTGGTACAGTAATCAGCTGTTTGATCTAATATTTCCATTAACAAGTGATTCATTTAATTTAACACCTCAACTTTGAAACAATTATTTGTATTTCTAACTTTTACATTAGGTTTTTGTAAAGAGCGCCATCTATTTTTTAAAAGATCTGTTTTACTAAACAAAACGTGTTAACATTACAAACTAGTTCACAAACGTTCTGTATAATATTCCAAATAGTTCACATATGTGCCACCAAGAACAGCACAACTCTAAGCACAACAATCAACATTTTTAAAACATAGCCTAAATCAAGATTTACACGCCGCGCCGTGTGGCAAAGTAAAACAAAGAGGTATAATTACTTGACGCTGAACACATGTAGTTTAGTTTGCGAACTGATGTGAGTGTGCAAAAACGCACTTTGTTCAGTACCAACTGTAGGAAAAATGATTAATAAAGCTGTTTAATAAAGTGCGTTTTTGCACACTACAGCAGTGCGCAAACTAAACTACATGTGTTCAGCGTCAATTATACCTCTTTGTTTTACTTTAACGCACTGCTAAACAGTTGCTGGCGTGTGGTAAAGTAATACTTTTCGCACTCCAACTGTTTACTTTGCGCACTGTACGTTGTTGTTTTTGTTTTAACTTTTTCTTTTGTTTACGGTGAGATTTATTTATTTAACGTCAAATGTTTATCTCGTGCAACAAACTCAACGTTGCACCCTAGATACACAAATCATTATATATTATTTCTCAAAGGTTTTGTTGTTGTGGCAATTCCATACCTTCCTTAATTTTTCATCAAAATTAATGATTCAAACATCATTTTAAAGCGTATGTTGCCCTCTATTGACAAAAAATAGACAAATAGTTTAAAATTTATGTTTTCGTTAAACAAAGTTATTACAAAACTTTCATATGATTCGTAATGAAAGACGCCATCTATTAACAATCTGTTTAACTAACATGACAGCTGTTAGATT
>JAGFPH010000159.1:201730-220291 GCA_018207615.1 Philaenus spumarius | reverse complement strand
AAGTCTATTTTTATCTGTGCATGCACATTATGATCGGGACAAACTAAGTTCCACGAAATAAGTGAGATTGCAATACGTTTCGGTTACAGGTAAATTATTAACAACCATATTATTGTACTGATTAAATTCATTTGATAACAGGGTGAGCGTTGTTGAATATTGAAATGTGAAAACCGAGGAAATGTAATCTTTTATTTAAATAACGGCTGCATGGCGTATCATTTCAAGCTACGTTTCTGAAAAAAACAAAATTGCTTAGTGTTGTGTTTAAAACGGTTTAAAGCTATAACAAACCGTACTTAACAAAATAAAGCGAACTCAAGATAAAAATATCTATAGCCTACAATGTAAGGCAGAGTTTAATAGATCAATTTTCCCTGCAGTATACGTACAGACCGTATTACAATTCTCTTATTTCAGTTCCCTGCGGAACAGTTTCCAGTTTGCATGATTCTGATCTGGTCGACTTTCACTGTAGTTTGGCCTTGGCTCACAACCCGACTTGCATGCTGACTAAAACATAACCTAGAATTACTTTTACTTAACAATACCAAGGACAAGCCTTCCGTGTCTTGGTTATGTTAATATGTATTCAGAACATTACAAAATGTATTTATGCCTTCAAAATTAATCTATAATGATGATTTAACCATTTGGCACATTTTTATGTAGGACATCCTAAAGCAAAAATGTATAAACTATGACTTACAATAATACTATGATGTGTTGTCGTTTGTTTCAATGTTAATATGATTCTAGAGGCAACATATTTTGGGAAATAAATAATAAAAATATAATGTAAAATCTATTCAAATGTAGGATATATATTATGGTTACAACCTTTGGTTTTAAAATGTATATGTTGGTAATATAAAAATGTTGAATTATTTTAACGGTCTTAAAGTTTTCCGTCATCTTCAATCTATTTACGTTAGGAATAATATTAATTGTAAATAAATTCTTTGACGTCATTGAATTATTTTAGTAATTGTGATATAAGCCTTATTTGAAACAACATGTCAATGCGAACGATTTATTAGCAAATTTCCATAGGAAAGAGATGAATTGCAGTGACTCTTATGATGAAACCTAATTTTGGGAAAAGTTAATGAGAACCGATTATAGTCCCCAGAACACGTTTTGGAGTGTCATAAAACTGTATATATATATATATATATGTTCGCACTCTAACGGCCGTATTTTACGTCCCGTTTGGTCCAAATTTTGCACACGCGTTGGTTTTCAAATTCGATTGGACGAGTTCGTTAGCAAAAAAAATCCAACAACCGGAAGCTCGATTTTGACTGGAAGTAGCAATTTTTTTAGCTTTTTCGTACTAGAATGAAACATTTTTAGGTTGTATCTAAAAAAAATAAATGTAGGAGTACCATAAAAAGCGAGTTCGTCAACTGCAAGCGAAGGAAAGCATAATCCGAGGCAGGAAGGTCGAATGTTGGATCCTGGGTTGGAGGCTGAGGTGCAAACAAATTCTACTCAGCGCCTTCGTGGATAGACCAATTTACCAAATAGTTGAAACCCTAAATTTCCTTGTTTTTGGAAATTCACTTAACTCACGTCAGCAATTCAGCTGCGTGATCGAATTATTAATTAACTGCCGTTACGAATAATAATAATTGTATCGATTTGTGAACTATATGTTTTTAGAAAAATATTTTAATATCCCTGCACCCCCCAAAACACGGGTTCTTTAAAACGGATATTTAAATAAAATTTTGAAATGAAAAATGAAGGCGACAGCGATATTTAACAATAAATTTTACTTTTCATAGTCACTCATGGGTTGTCCTTAAAAATTCTGCCCTAATAATAGTGCTATAAAAAAACAAATGTGTACGGTACACAAAAATAATAGCGTAAGAATTCACAGTTACCCTAAATCAACATCTATCTAACAGCAATTAAAAAACCAGCGAAAGTCACAAAAAGGGAGAACGAACGCGTACCTCAAATTTAACAAATTAGAAAACATCCAAACAAAACACACACGCCCATAACAAATAAATTCCATGCACAAATTAATTATACTTCTCTCCAATTACATTAATCTTCAATGAATATTTAATATTTTCTGGAAACATCCAGGCCTTTAGTTCTTTCGAAGATGTTAAAAAATGTTTCAATTTCTGTATATAATTTCTAGGCAATTAATTGAATTATTTTGGTGCTGCGTTTGAATAAAATTATATCATTTATGTTTTTTTCATGAATGGTTTATTCATCAATTGATGATTTGATATAACAAATTTTATTAGGAAGTATTAAAGATAGTGTAATTATTCTGTGTTTATTTAGTTTTTATTAATTAGTATTTAGCTTAGTTATTTTGCCATATTAAAACCATCAAATACTGGAAGTAATGGCTAGATATTTCTTAACAAATTAGATGTAAATAATTCTAGGAAAATAAATATTATTATTATTATTTTGCTAAATTTACTGGATAATCGTTAAACTTTAATTTGATTCATAGTATATAATGGTTATGAAATTTCTGTTAAAAATATTAAATTTAGCCATTTGAAAATACTACATATCGTGCTGTTAAAAATGTTTTTCTATGTGTACTGTATACAAGTATAGGGAAAATCATATATTTTAAAAAGTTGTATGGTGAAGCTTCAGTGAATTTGATGAATTTACAGGATGTCATCCAAGCGTACCTTCCGGGCTGTAGCTGTTTATTTATGCGTGTTATATGTATCCTAAACACATCCTCCAACACACGCGTTGCTAGATATATAACATTAACAATTGCAACCTCACCCAGTTGCATCACAATAAATACTGCAGACATTACATTACTTCATTTTAATTCAATGAAAAGTGTGTACGATCTCGTTGCAGTAGTGGTTGTCATAGTTACTGAAGTAATTACACACGAAAGCTACGAACAACGTAAACAACTAGCGCAAAGACTTGATCGAAACTCATTATATTTTTTACGGAGTCTAATCACAGTTACGTCAAGGTAGTATTAAATAACAGGTTGATGTAATTACAGAAACAGTTCATGGTTCGGTAGAACCCACCCAAAGGAACACACAGCTTCATCTCTTGGGGTTTATGTTAATATAGTTATATGACACTACAGTTCAGAGAGGAATGTGGTAACATTAATTACATGACACTGCTATCTGAGAAACAGAAACTTTTGAGTACCTGATTTTGTGTGTCAGCAGCTAACTGAATCCGTAAGGTTCTAAAGTTTCAAGTGTGGCATGCTGACATTTAGCAATTTAACTAGTGGCTGACGTATTGAAGGAATTTACCATAGTAATACATTACTAAGAATGTATCCATTGTTTGTTGATTTAAAATATCTAAATGCTTCGTAGAGCATTAGAAAATAGATGAGAGTTGTTAGCTGAAGAAACCAAATTCAAAACAATAATCGTTGTCTGCCAGCGGCAATTGGTGCGTAAAACGAATGGTAAAACTGGGTAAGAAAAATACCGCGTAGAGTTTGAAATGTTTCAACAAATACGGACATCCTCAGATACCGAGTAAAAGTCTGATTTTGTGTTAGTAGAGAAGTGGACAATGTACAAAATACATGTAAATTATCACTCACTTCTAGGCACAATGTTCCTACTCTGAAACCTATGCTGAAAAGTTTAAAAATTCTTTCCCTTATAATATAGCTCCGAAATTATATATCAAACTACCAGTGTGTCACTGTAACAGACACTGCTCAGTTTCGACAACGTAGATACTATTCTTAATTAGTAAAATCAACCTCACTTTTAAAAATATATAATAAGTTACATTTTTTATATAAAATAGTGACTTATACCTACTGAACTAGTGTTCAAAAGAAACCCTTTACCGCCCGAAGAA
The DNA here is from genome assembly GCA_018207615.1 of Philaenus spumarius. NCBI lineage: Eukaryota > Metazoa > Arthropoda > Insecta > Hemiptera > Aphrophoridae > Philaenus > Philaenus spumarius. Next base: position 216,433 of record JAGFPH010000159.1, on the reverse strand, counting down.
TTTGCAACTCAATAAAAACATCATAAATTGTAACCTCGTTTGAAAAAAGTATGTTTGATATTTTTGTCGATGCTTGAACGTAGATTTATGTATTTCTTCCCTTTATCCGTAGGTTTTTATATAAAGTATATTTCTGTCTTTCACCCTTCAAAATCTAAAAGGGGCTAGAACTATGCATCTTTAAATCTAAGTGGCGATATTAATAATTATTGTTTTTTGTTTCAGGTGAGTATAGTAAAGAGGTTGTCTACTGAGAATAACATTTGCTTTCGTACAAATGTGAGTAAATAACTTTCACTATATATGCATTTGTATCACATCTTAGAAGACCATACTTCTTAGAGAATGATGGCTTGAATATCACCTTTTTTTTTGATAAAATTGTATATTTTGTTATTAATAAATAGTTCTAGATTTTAATTTTAGATTGGTGGTTATTATATTATTTTTCTACGTTTGTTGAAAAGTATTTGATTAGTACAAACCTTTGATAAAAAACCAACATTTTTGTTTGTAATAAATAACTCATCCATTACTACAATCAAAGCTTGATTTATGCGGTGTAAATGTTAAGACGGATGGACATATACGAGCCTTGAGCCTTTCCAGGTGGGTCGTTAATCTTGCTGGATTTATTGAGTTTGGTGACCGTTGCCTTTGCGCCATCATTTGTATAATAATACCTGGTAATCTGACAACGACTGTTGATGTACGTAGCCTATTTTATGATCTATGATAGATTTAGTTAAAAAAATTGCGTGTAATTACAAAGTAGTAATTATTGTATGCCAAACTTTACGTATTCAAACTCCAGAACATGTTTTAATACACCTTTTCTTGAGTTGTATGTTTAGACTGAAGAGTGCCGGTGCAGATATGGCTCACCACCGACACTCATTCAAACCTCAACGGGGATGGGGAGCTATCTAAACCTAGCATATCTTCTGCCCCCACGAATCCGATTCTGACCATGTGCAACACCCAGACACGGAAGTACCCGAATTGAAAGCACAAAGCCGTTGGTAGTATTTTCGGATGCACTGCGAACAACTTGCCCTGAGGCCTAGGAAGGTCGCAGGGCCGTTACCTTACTAAGTAAGGTCCCTACGGTTTTGGCTTTTATAAAGGTTATTGATTCATGGGATCGAACCTTAGTGCTGAAGCCTTTATCATTAAAGTTATTTCGGCTGATATATAACATAATTAGATAGCAACAAATAAACTCACATGTAACTGTTATACTTAAAAACCAACTATAATAATAGACAAATGATATATTTAGTACTTGTAGAAATGTTATAAAAAAAGTTTCTCTGTCAAGATTTTTGGCCATATTTTACATTTACTGTGTGAACTTTAGAAAGTGGTTACTTCATCTTCCGTAAATGTTTTCAAGGCAGGTCATGTTCATTGATACAGAATAGAGAGAGCCCTTCTAATTTTATTCCTGTCCAGCAGGAAGGCGAATTTAGGAAGAACAAAAGATTTACCTGTTTTAATCAAGTCTACTTTAAATCTTATTGTTCTTTGGCCCATTGAAAGACGACCGCCCTAGCGTCTCCAAGGCTGATCTCGCATACAGACTACCCTCTTGCCCAGATTGCCTGCTTTTTCATTTCCAAAGATGCCTTGATGTTTGGGCATCCATATTTAGTTACATGCTGTAAGCATTGGTATCACCCCCAGGGCGTTCAGTGTTTCTGGGCTACCTATGGATATGACAACGTGCTTAACTTAGAAGATCCTCTCGATACAATAGGTCCAAGCAACCCAGAATTATTGCAAACATTCCTTCTTCAAAGACAGTAGTAATGTTCCTAAATCCGACACTGTGCTACATTTCTGTAAAATTCACTGGCGTTAGTTGCAGTTACATATTTCCATAATTCTGTTTCTTTAATTACGTTTTAAATTATGTTATTAGGCTACTATTTTATATTAGAATCTTAATATAATTTTTTTAAATTGTGTATTTAAACTTAAAATGAGTAATCAGAGTGCTCGGGAGACTAAATGCTCTCTTCCAGTCTGCTACATTGGAACCTCCAACACAGGTTGCGTGGGCTTGAACCTGGTTACTGGCGTTCAACTTACTTGCACCATACTCGGTTTAAGTCTTTCATTAGTCTAACTAGGATCAAGAATAGGCGTTAACAATATCTACGTAAAATATCTAATATTAATATCTAATTTGTTTCAATGATTTTGTCGTACGGGTACTTCAAAAATGCTTAACAAATATTGTAAATTCATTCACGTGAAGTGAAGCCCAAAAAAATCAATATGGCGATCTTTTAGCAAGTTTAAATACCTAAACACAGAGTGACATATCTGTAACAAAATCCTATAAAAAATGTATTAAGTTAACCTCTACGTAGTAAAGGCTTCCCCCAACTTAAGTGTTTTTTTTTTCTTACGGATTTTCTTTTTTAATCATAAATCCCTTTGATATCTACATTGTTTGAATTATTTCTTTAGTCTTTTTACTTTACTTTAAATATGTTTTTCTAAATGGTATTCAAACTTTTATTCCTACTAAATATAGAGCGATATTTTGATATCGTCTTGAGACATTGTACAGAGCCTCTGTTATCCTCTTTTCTAATATGAAACCAAAATACACAATTTGTTGAAATCAGTTCAATGCAAAAGTCGTTATTCTTTCGAAAGTAAAACTAAACTGGTTGACAGCTTCCAATATAAACCACTTGACCTTAAGAGACTAAGGCCTTAGTGGTATGCATGTCAAGAGGACTTCTAGGTTTGCCATTGTTATAAGTCTCATAGACGTACTTCAATAGTTTTACAGCGTGTAAATGGAGAGCTCTTCTCATTTTGCGCCGTATTTCAGTCGAGTATGCAATTATTGTGACGAGTAAGTTATGCTGTTTCTCGGGAGGGGCATACATTTTTAATAACTTATTAAAAAGTTAATAATCTGGAAGTTTAAAAACGTTTACGTATTTATTTGTACTGTTGTCACATATACAGGGTGTTTGAAAAGTCTGGGAACAGCTTAATATCTCAAAATGTACGAGTCTTATGAGATAGAAATAAAAGCAGTTATTCAGTTTTCTTTTGCAATTCTACATCGAAATAATGTATCACATGACCACATTCCCATTTAAAAAAAATAAGTTAATTCCAAGATGGCGGATCCAAGATGAAAGACAAAAATTTCAAACTCGCCAAAAAGTGGTTCTTTTATGGTTGTGAATAACTGCTTTCATTTCTATCTCATAAGACTCGTACATTTTTAGATATTAAGCTGTTCCCAGACTTTTCAACCACCCTGTATATTTATTATGCGGCTTGTTTAATATTTATATATTTGATATTATTAAACAAAGTAATCACAATTTTTGAATGATTTACTTGATTGAACAAAGTTTATATAAAACGTAAAAAGGCGCAAAGATATATGAACTAAGTATTTAGTCTACGTATTCATCTACAAAAGTAAAATCATTTATTTGTTATTTTATTTAAATAATATTTCTAGCTATAAGACTAACCCGGCCCATTTTATGACATATTTATGAATTAAGTAACTATATAAATAGTTCAAACCTGAGCAATTTTTATAGCAAGTATTGACGTTTAAGTATTGTAGGGATTTAAATACAAATTTGAAAGTTATTTTTTTATCGTAACTTTTTAGTTAGTTAACCACACACACACAGATTAGACAAAAATTGCTATTTTGTAAATAATATTAGTTATGCATGGGGTAAGTAAATAAACCGCTTTAAGTGTTGTCAAAATAATGTGTAGGTAAATTTGAGCCAATTCTATTTGTATACTTATAATTGAACGTATTTGACGTTGTGCATAAGTCAAAAATGAATTATTGCTTTGCTTTGCCTTTTTAATAACATATTAAAACTGGCCATCTTAAAGCAAGCTTGTAGGTTCGCAAGGTAAAATTATTGATTCACGTCAAAGGTTATCGTGAAAGGCAAAGCTAAGTTGTAATCGTAATGATGGTAAATACTAGCAATTATGCAAATGCTATTATACTAGGGATTTAAACTTGTATCTAATTAAATACATTTTAAATCTAAACTAAATTAACTGTGCCTAAATTTATGGAAAATTTTAAATTAGCGTATTAAATTTGTTATTATGATTTTAACTGGCGAATGATTCTTCAAAATATGGTATTTTGAATGAGCTCTTATGAATAAATTATTTTGTGTTAGAGTCAGTCTCGTAGCTTTATAATACGAGATCATTTTATAATGCAAAACACTTCTTGTCTCTGTTCAATCTGTCCGTGTATATTTTGAGCATTGTTGATCCCATTTTCGTGTGATATTTCCATGAATAAATAATGTGTGTTTTAGGCAAATTTAAAGTTTTAAAAATACTTGTCTGAATGAATAGTTAAAGCATTCCAAATTTCCTACATTGTAGGTGTTCAAGTTTTAGGAACATTATTTATTTGTTCATTAGTGAAAATTGTAATTGTATTAATTTTAAAGCAATTTGTTTTTTGTTTTGTTTTTTTGGTTTAACGTCCTGCTATTTTGCACTTAAGGCTAATGAAGACGGGACCTACAGTTTTACGTGGAATCCGAACCACAGCCAACGATGTCTGTTAAGAAACCATTTTTAATTTGTAATCGGACGCTTATTACTTTGTAAACCAAACTGTCTGTAGGTGTTAAAATAACAGTTTTGAAAATGCTGTAACTACTTCTAAACAAACTCAAAAGTGACATATTGTGATAGGCTAACGAGTCATCTTAAAATAACTTCCATAAAAACATACGGTGTTTCCGTTAAACATTTTAGAAAAGCCGACACATGTTTACGACGGCGACGTTAACAATTTTGATAAATAAATGTTGAATTTACTGTACTTGTTAATTAAGGACTACTATGATGCAAATATAAATATTATCACCCTTACTTTCTCTATACATTCCATGTGATTTGATTATTTGTTCACATATTAGAATAAGCAAATGTAGGTGTTATTATGCAGAAATAATTCACTGTAAAATAAAATGTTTAGATTTATGATTCAGTCATTTAGTGTTAATCGTTGTGTTGTATGATTAGGTTTAGTTGTTGGGAACAGGCACGGTAATTTGTTCGGCCTGACCTTCCTTCAGAACCGCACCGCCGAATCAATATCGAGTCTGGACGTTATAGGCTTCTCAAAGCTTTAATCGACTTATTATATTTAACAATATAACAGAGTGGAATGGCGCATCGAAGTACTTAGAAGTAGTAAAATAATAGTTCGGCTTCAGGATGGAACATTTAAAACAATGTAGTTGTAAATGAGGCAAAAGTATTACTGAAAATCTACTATTATACTGATGTTTACTCATTGAGTAACTCATAAATCACAAATTCATAGAAACAATGCTTCTTGATTCGTTTCAAACCATAAGCTGATCCCGGAAAAAATATTAAACTAGACTATAACCAAATGTGGTAACCAGTAACGAATATTAAATACGAAATCTTTCAAAACGTTTAAAGCGTACAAAACAACTCAATTGCAAATCAAAGTGAGGAGGTCTTTAAGAAAAGTGTATATTGTAAATCTTTTGGTGTCTAATAAAAATACATAGTTATTGTAAAACAATAGTATTCGAGCGTCTTATAAATTATATAAGAATTAATTGTTTATAATTTGAAGACAAATGAAAAAATATTAGTTACAATGGAAATTTAACAAACATTTTAGATTGTCTTTGGTTAATTTAAAAGAACTATTTTAATGCAATTTGGTTTTATTTTAACAGCTGTGAAATGCATTGGCGGCTATTTTATAAAACACATCTTCATTGTATTATTTTAAGTAAAACAATATTTGCAATTCAAATGAAATAAAAAAATAAAAAAGGTCTTAATAAGTTATGTTACATTGCATAGTGAAAGCATATTTTTCAAAAGTGTTTGATATGAAAGTTTTAGGTAAAAGCAGCAATACTAAACGTGGTTAAGTATCAAGATAGCTTAGAGGTCAGATCATTGGTACGGAAAGCTAAAAGTAAAGCTAATGGCCATGATTTCAAATCCCTGTCTTGTATTTTGTTTGTAATTGAGTTAACTTATAAATTTCGGGTGATGTTTAGCCTATAGCGTAAAATTATTATAACTTAAAAATAATATCAAATAACACGACCGTTGGATACAAATAGAATAAAGATTGATTTCAATGTCTTTGCTAACCATACAAGTGAGATACAAAAAATAATATCAATAAGTCACTAATAAAATAGTTAATGAGAAGATTTGGTGGGGTGGAGTACTAGGATTAGGTTAGAAAAAGTAAAAAATATATATTAGTGTAATTTTGTAGCTCTGGTAAATGTGTTTTCGTTAAACAAAATTCAAAATAGTACACAAATATATATTTATTATATGTTTTTATGGTCGTTGAATTTTTGTTAGGAATAACTGTAAGATTTAAATTATGATCAGAAGTGTCCCGTTGTTGCTTGTATATGTCTAAAGTAAACCTGTTGCACAATCTGTCTGCATTACAAAGTAAAGGAAATGTAACTGCAATAAGGAAAATGTATGAAGTTTTCTTTCCTTCAGGCGGATTACAATTTCCTAAACCATAGTCTGTATCTCCGACATAAAACTGGGCATGTCCCTTCAGATTAGTTTAGTAATTAGGCCGGCAAAATTTAAACGTGGTAAGTACAATAACCTGACATAATTGGTCCAGTTTTGTAATAAACCTGTGAACTGTGTCTACACGACAATAACAGTGTTATTAACTGAAGAGAAAGTCCGCCATCTTGTTACACTCAAGTAAAACATTCTTGTTCATTCCACTAACAAAACTAACATCATTAGCCGCCGGTAGGTTTTTATTATTAAAAGTATAGTTCAACCGAGAAAGCATACTGACTTGCGTCAGCTGATAACACAAACAAATCATTCCAAGTGATTGAACTCTAAGAAGACTTTTACTTTCTCTGCGATTGCGCAGAAGAAAGAAAGCAATGTCACATTAGTCTCATCTAAATGTCGAGACAGTTGAGGTTAGTTAGTTTAATTAACCGTTTAGCCTAAAGGGAAACCTGTTTTCACCGTGTTTGCTTTCGTGTTTTATTTACACGAAGATCTAATTCCATTTGAACTCTAAAACAAAATACGTGAAGAAAACTACGTGACTGAGTTCCTTTTAGCAAAAAGTAGTTTTCTGGAATCCAACTTGTGCACTGATTCCTTCACATGTTGTAAAACTTAAGAATACGTTTTTTTAAATAGACGCCTTAATTTTGTAATTGTATTGTTAGATATTAATAACAAAATGCTCCTTTTACAAAGTTATTTTAAATTGGATCTGTATAGGGTGTAACACTTTACTAATGTTCGAATTCTACACCAAACTAAACTACACAATTTTGTATATATAAACATCAACATTTTCTCTTGTTTTTCCTTTTGTTCGCCAGTTCATTAGTAAATGTATATTTCAACGTTGGAAGATATTTATTTAAACATACTCTAACAAATAAAAATATGGTTTACGCATGCCAAAGAATTTAAAAATGGAATCTCTTTTAAAAGTTTAACTCTGAATATCTTGTAAACTGTTAATGTTCCAAAAAACAATAATTATGTGTGAGGGGGTGTGTTTGTATGTGTGGTGGTATTATTTGGTAAAAAGTAATATCTGTACCTTTTATAGCAATTGATTTGATTGTAATTATTTAAAAAAAATATAATGTCTTAATATAATCTGTGGTGCTGTAGACAATTACAAATAAGTTATGCCTTTTTAAAATTATTATTTATGGAAAATCCATAAATACAAGTTCAATGTAACTGTTTTACTTAAGATTTATTTACCTAGTGAAAATTTCAAATTTTAATCTAGGTACGAGTTTGGAGTGGGCTAAGAGCAATAAAAATGTTTACATAATGTGATGAATTGTGGGATAATAGATACGTCCTGGTAAGTTGAGATAATTCGAGAAGTTTAAATTATTATTAGGTTCTAAATCGCACACAGAAAAATCGTAAGATTTACAGGTATATAGGGGAGACACATGAGTGCTTCGCATGCCAACGCCAGTGATCGAGTAATGTAGTCTACATTTTAAGTATAAACAGTAAAATGTTCTATTGTACATACTATAAAAACCTGAGCATGGTTTAGTTTCTTAATTTGTTGAGTCTTAAGCAATATATATTTGGTAAAGTACTCGAAATATAGATAATTCGGTAACTATTTAAGTGCAATTTCCATGGACTAAACTATTTTCTTTTTAAACTTCTATAATAATTGATTTTCATTTTTAATAGTTGCTTCCTTAATTTAATTAATGCATGTTTTAGGTTAAGACGAAATGAAATCCATGTCGTCTCAGGAAATGGTATTTATTTACTTAATTTATTTACGAACATTTTGTATAACCAGTGGCGTGTAGGGGCCCTATATAAATAGGCTATAATATTCTAGTAATTTATTGAATAAATTATAAATTTGCTCTTCTTACATTAATATCGTGCCAAATCTGGCGTTTGTTGTTCTCATTTCGAGGAGCAACACCTCTTCGTGATAGCCTACCTCTGCGTGGTGGTCTTCCAGCGGTGTTCATTACAGTAAAAAATAGCAAGTATAGTAGAAATAATCTTATAATGTGTTTAATCATATAAAATGTATTTGGTTTTAATTCTCACTTTGAAACAAAAACACAGCTACAATAACAAAACAGATCACAAAACTGCAAATTCATGTGTTGTTATGATAGCTGAATTTTCCAATTTGTATACAATCACCTGTTTTTAACACTAAAATCACCTAATTTACACCTATATTTTCATGCTATTTAAATGGGAATTATTATATACAATCACCTGTTTTTAACACTAAAATCACCTGATTTACACCTATATATTCCCATGCTACTTAAATGGGAATTATTTTATTCCGTAACAAATTTTCGGGACACAATTAACAAAAATTAACATTTTCCCCCAAAATGTCATGTCCAGACCGTTAAAATGAAACCTCTCCCAGCTCTCTACTACCTCCCATTCGCTCACAATTTCACTGTAAAATTTGGGCTTACGGAATTAGATATATAGATGGTAACAACATTGATTTAAGTTGGTTATTCGGTTGAAGCAGCTAGGATAACAAAAAAGACAAAAAGTCTTAAGTTGATAATATATTTTGAAATTAAAGAACTGGTTAGCTGTGTTTTATTATATATTTCTTATCATATAAATAAATACTTAAATTTAAATAGGTATTAAATTATCAAAATAAGCACATAACTTTCCGCAAAATAAGTTTATTTTATACTTTTTGAAACATAAAAATTTATTTAAAACTAATACACATATATGTTAATCAGGAAAGTGCAAATTATCCACCAGTGAAAGATTTTCCAAATATGTTCAGTAATTTCAGAGATTATACCAAACATAGAAACAAAGTTCACCACATTCTGCATCACATATCAAAGCCATCAAAAACAAAAGAGTAAACACACTGTTCAATCTTTATTACCTGACTGGATATAGGCCTACTCGTTAAACCTACATTGTTAAACAAACATAGAAACAGTACGTGTTCTAGAGTTTTCAATGGTAATTTCATGGTCGTCAGTATATAACTAATAATACGGAATCTAAAATCGTAGTTAATTGGATTTTATTTAAAACTGGAGTGAGTTTGCATTCTGATGAATTCAAGTTGATTATAAATCCCAATTTGATAACGCCTATTGTATTTCACAGATGGTTTGTGGAATTTAATTAGGTATGGTTAAATAATAGAATAACAATGGAACAAAAGCTTTTGTCCTTCGACTTACTTGAAATACTTCTTTACATTGGTACCTACGTTAGTTTTTTTTTTTAATAATGACGACGGTAAACAAATATATTTTTAAAGAAATCAACGTTGTGGTATGATATTACGATATTGCCTCCATCAGATTGTTTATTTCAATTTATCAAAACTTGGTAGAAAATATGATTAACTCAAGATATTGTACTTCTAAAAACTTATTTACCTTATATTATCTCTCCCTTGTTACTTTCGTTTTCAGCCCCCTTCGTTCTTTATTTGGAATGTACAGTAGTCAACTTACAAAAACGATAATATTGATTAAAACTTCATAATTGTATTTAAGGAATAGTAACGGCTATTAAAGTAATGTAATAAGTTACTTTTAAAATTAATGAATGCTTGCGTAATTAGGTAATCATATAAAATAATGAAGACGATAAAGTAACATTATTTGTATGTTAAGAAAATTGGTAGTCTGAGATATACGATTTAGAAGCCCATTTTCAGTGTTTTCGTAACTGTGATTGTAAGAACTGATGTACAAATATGCTATTTTTATGTTTATGAAGGCCAAAAAACAATACACTTTTAAAGATCACATACACTTTTAAATAAATTTTACACTTAGGTGTTTGCTATTTTTATATTTATATTTTTATATATTTATTTATAGTTTCACGCTCTTAGATCTAAATTTTATCTGAGTGTATAATCACCTAAAGGCGAATTTGAAAAATAATAAATATTTTGGTATCCTTCCATTTAAAAAAATTGTCCTCCCAAAAAGAGCACATTTTTGTCAAAGTACTTAACTTACAAAATCATCAGATTTAATTTGAAAACAACAACGTTTGAAGTTTCAGAGAACTCTCAAAACGGTATATTTCTAAAAAACCTCAACTAATTATTTGATTATCCAATGACATCTTGTTTGTACGTCTGTGGAATAGATATATGTACATCGTTATAAGTTGTTATATTGTAGACCGTTTACCTACACATAACAGGCAATAACTTCAGAACCAAAAACACATTTTGAACTAGTGATAGGCTGATTTTGATTAATGCAGATCAGCGTACATTTACAAATTCGGATTAAATTGTATCCACAAATGCTGTAATAGGTGTTTAATATCTCGAAACTATTCTATTGTACGGTATTTCTGCTTTTACTGGAAATTTAGCGAATAAAGTTGAAAATATGCCAAATGTGTGGAGTAGGTCGAGCAATTTAGGTTGTAGGAGTCGGGTGGTAGTTATTTGTGTAGGCCTTTACAGAAATAGAAGAAAAACAAACAACGCGAGGGCATCTGGTCGCATACCGCTTCGCTGCTACAAATTGTTAAATACCGTACTGAATTATTTCCTAGACAAAACAGATGTTATGTACAATGTACAGAAAAACAGGCGTCGTACGTTTCTTCAGTATGCCTGTGATGAGATAGAGACCTCTAGGTTGCGCTGTTGGTTTTCTTTTATCATGATCTACAAAATGAGGGGTTTACATTTAAAAATATCGAGTAGCCTCCAAAAATTCCGATTTTGAGTTGGGGGGCAACGTTGCCCTATGCATAGGGAAGTGTGCTTTTATGACCTATAAACAACCCCCGGGTTTAGATTTTCTATTAATGCTCGGTGGAGAGTTAAGGGGGTGTCTCCATACTTTTAACTAACCCTGTATATGCAAGTGCAAGTGTAATCTATCACGCAAAACAATCAAATTATATCACGGGTCAGCTAGTATATTCTAAAAAATATACATAATTTTTATAAAATAATTTTCTTTTTTAAATTGTATAAAATAATTGCATAATTTTTTTACTTAAATTTCACTATTTATATAAATTGTTTTAATCCCATCATGTAAATACCAAATCTACAATCGCAGCCTTGATCACATAATTATTTACGTAAACAGCGAAATAAGACCAATTAACCAACTAAACTGTGCAAGAAACGAAAAACTATTTACAGGTAATTTTGAGCAGAATAAAATCATATTCCCAGCACTATGTCTACCAATCTACAACATCCATTTTGAAATTATTCGTTTGTTAGTTGAAACAATACCTAAGTAAAATCTCGCAGATAGCTCGGAATGTTTGTAAATATTTTTTTATTCTTTTTATTACAATAACAAAACAAACAAAAACAAGTTTTAGACAGCAAGAAATAAAGCAAAACAACTTGAAATATAAAATTATAATATCGCACTTAAACTAAAATAGAAAAAAAAAAACAATACTAATTCTAAATGCAAAATACTTAAGATAAAACAAATCTAAGAAAAGGAAGGAATGAAATTAATAATGCAGCCTCCATGGGGTGGGTAGGGAATTTCGTAATTTGTGGAATATTATCAGGGAGTTGTGTTGAATATGTTTTATTTAGTCTTTGTACTTGAAATCTTAACAACGAGTACGGGATCGTTGCGAACTAATGGAGTTCTTTAAAATAAATATAAGAAGATTCTTGATTCTCGACAGATAGGCTAGTTTCTGATATTCTAAAATCTCATTTCTTGCTGATTGAGAAGAAAATTGCTTTGTCATCCTCATACTGATTTAGTTATGACTTTTCGTATTGTATTTATTGTTTCCCAAATAGCCCCACCCCCAAGCTATTACTCCGCCTAACAAAAGTAACTAACAGCAATCAAAATATGCTAGCATTATTTCCTCAAGACCTCAATTAGTCTCCTGAATGAATATATTTTTGTAATTTCCCCTGAATATGAGCGCCTTGGTCAGTTCAATATATTATTATGTACGTGTGACTTGATGATGAGTTGTTGGTAATATTATGTTAATATTTTTTTGCTAAGCGTTCACAGAATTCTAACGTTGAGATATACATCAATTTAGCTTGAAAATAATAAAATTTTACAAAGTCGTGGTCATTAAAACCAAATTGTGTGAACTTTAGATTTTATAATTATTGTATTTCATCATTTTAAAGTACATGTATAAATATATTCTGTAATTTATAAATGAAATGTTTCTATTGTGCCACACAGTTAAACCTCAGGAATGCCATTAAAGTGCACAACACAACCGTTTCAGGTTACTCTGAGCCTTTTATATATAACTACTGTAATTGATTGTGCACAAAAGCACGATGCAAGTTTTCACTTTCTTGACCATTGTGATTAACAAGTCGGTGCTTAATAACAATCCATCTGTTGAATGTAGCCTGTTCTATTATAGCCAGCTACATGAACGGAATCAAAACAAATTGTTCGTTATTGTAATAACAAATGTTATTTTTTTGTAAAATCGTTAATATTTATTGATTTAAAAAATAAGTTTTACACCAGATTTACCGTATTGGCTGATAATTGTTTGCCAAAACTGTAATATTAGTATCTATAGTTAAATAAGTTTGTCAAGTAGTCGCAGTTAAGCTTCTCGAAATACCACATAAAAGTAAAGGAAGATTAGTTTCCTTACAGACAAGAAAATCCTTTGGGTAAGTCAGGAAGCAGTATATATTTTACTAGGGACTCTGCGCCTGCTCGCTTCGCTCTCCAATCCCGGTTGTGACCCATGGCGAAGCCAATACAAACGAGTTATTGTATATTCTGATATTTTCACGGAAACAACGACTGAGCGGTGACATAGCTAATGTAAAACAGGCAACGAAATAAACACGACCATCTCCAATAATTCGAATTGCGGCATCCATTGTAATTTCATTATTAATATTTAAATAATCAATAATCAACATTTCAAATAAATTTTGATGTTACAAAATAAAGGAAACAATATAATATGCAACATCAGATGTTTTACTTATAAGACAACAAGCCTTTTCTTTGCTTTTATCTAATCTAAAAAACTGTTAGTTGTTAAGAATAATTATCTGATTCTAAATTTGCCAAATTGGTTGCAAATAAAAGTGTTTTAGTGTCATAGCCTAAAACTATTTAAAGTTTTTTTATTCTAAATCAGCATTTTTATTTATAATATGTAACAAAAGATTGAATTTTAATACAGTAAGCATTTTCGTAGATTTTTGTTTGTGTTTACTGTTAGTTTGTTAATCAAACCTAAAAAAGCTTCTTTTTTCCTTTTTTTCCCGCTTACACACTTCCTCAGCAAGGGTTAATTTAATTAAAACACAGGAAACACAGTATTGTTTCTTCAATGCCTTGACGTAAAGTCTTTGGATGTCTACAATATTATTTATTAGGATCTGCCGAACATCATTTCCTGGAATACTTTGTTAGGAATGCCGATCAACATCCGCTCTATAAAACGGTATGATACCAAGTTTAGTTATATTATGTTCAGAAATTTTAAAAACTTGTTTTATATACCTTGACTGTAAACGTTTAGAAAGACTAGTGGCTAAACTCGCGGCCATGAAATTAGGCGGGTGAGAATTGCTGTGTTGCCAGATATCGAACTAATCAAGCGACGGAAGGTCGAGATTCGCCTACCTCCACGCACCAACTGGCAACACTACCCTTGCACTGTTGCAGCTTATAGTAAAAGTTGTTCGCGTCCATGGTTTCCTCAATCCACACGTGTTTCCCGGGTGGTGTTAAATGAACAACAATTAATAATTAACAACATTAATAATGACTTAAAATACTTTCTTACAAAAATCTAATTATTAATATGAACCCGTTTATTATTTAAATGTACCCTACGTTTCTTATTCCCACATGGTATGCGGTACTTCACTTTGTAAAGGTACTAGGGGAGACCCCTGCGTGCTCCGCACGCCAACCCCCAATGAGACCTTCTACAAACATAATAATATGTTATGTTTTATTTATAATTGACCAACAAAAAATCAAGAACTTGAAACATTGTTTTCAAACTTGAACTCATTTTTTCAATAACTATTCAAAAATTGCGATTTTTTAAAAAAGGGAAACATCCGCGTTAACGTGATCTTTGAAATAAGTCGTA
>JAGFPH010000159.1:132742-164361 GCA_018207615.1 Philaenus spumarius | reverse complement strand
ATATATATATATACATACATACTATATCTCGAGCGGTGACGGTCGCGAGTTTGATGCTTTTTCCTCTCCCAATAAGAAGTGCTATGTAGTATATTCGCGTTGCGTACATATATATATATATATATATATATATATATATATATATAATACATACTATATCTCGAGTGGTAACGGTCGCGAATTCAATGCTTTTTCCCCAAGCAAAAAGTGCCCAACGCCGCTAAAGAAGTTTTCACTTCAAAAATAATAAAAATACAATTCCAATAGCGTGTATATTTCTATTTTATGCCTAGAGGATAGGAGGATCATTTAAATTTGAAGTATTGTTAGGTCTTTGTACTGTGGTTGTTATAGGCGTGTTCGAACAATGTTGTGAAAAACACAAAATGGCAGACTCTCGATCAAGAAATATTTGTTTCTTGTGTTGAATCTTATTAAGATAGGTATGAAATAAAGGTGAAGCCTAACTGTTCATTCATTGTTTAATTTATTTCATTTCTCTTCTGGATGATACAGTATAAGCTATTTGATCAGACACATCATTTTGAAATAAGCAGTAAAAAAGATACAATATAATAAATGAATAATTTGTTTTAAATAAATTTGTAACACAAAATAATAAAAATTTTAAAAGTAAAAACAAAATTACATGATTATTTTATATCATTTATATCACATTATACAACACAATCTAGAACATGTAACAAGTAGATGACGTTTTTCTTAGAGAACACAATTCAAATTAGTGAACTTTAACTCCTCCTCTGAGTACATGAACTCCAGGCATTAGTTGTCTAAAGATGTTTTTTTTATATATATAAATGATATTTTTTTAATTTAGCTATCCTACTAGAATAATAAATAATGCATCCCCTTGTAAAGGAAGTTTTCTTTGTAAACTCAACCTGAGCTGATTAGTACAATAAAATTGCAAACATTTCTGATGCTATAATTATGTATGTTTTAATCCTGAGCATGATTACACTTAAATTTTAAAAAATAGAATTACTGCCAGTGTAGTCGTACTAAGAAGAGTTTAGATGTTTATACTACTTTTATTTTGTTCCGAAGGCCTAATTATAGTATTTCATTTCGTAAAAACGGACTGACTTTTATTTGTTACCTGTCATTACTCAGTTTGTGGTTAATGAATAGTATTGCATGATTTTTGCAAGCAACTCTCAGGTTTAAGTAAATTAAAATTAAATTAGTATAATGAATTCAGTTTTCCAGTATCCAGGTCACTAATATATATAATGAAGTACAATACTTTTATTTTCCATCAGTGAACCTCTCTGTAAAACTTGTTTAAAGCTTTTAACGCGTTTCGAGATATTTAATATCATCTTCAGAAAATCCCTCTATGCATGGAGGTCGTCAAAACGTAATTATACATACACAAACACAATAACACACAACATATTTAAAATAATGCATTGTGTGTTATGTGATGTGTAGTTAACTTTTTGACGACCTCCATGTACAGGGGGATTTTCTGAAGATGAGATCAATATCTCGAAACGCATCAAAAGCTTTAAACAAGTTTCACAAAAGCGGTTCACTGACGGAAAATAAAATGTACTGTACTTTATTATATTAAATTAGTAGTCCAACCCCAAAGAAAATTATTTTCTTGCTTAATCATACCAGAGTATTTTATTATAGAGTACATGAACGTTCATACTGAATTCCTGTGGGTTGATTTAAACCTAAGAGAAGGAGCCACATAAAACTACTGCTTTGAGGTGGTATACAGGGATCAGCCTTGTAGCTGATTGGTCAGCATACCTGTCTCCAAAGCTAAAAGTGGCCAGTTTGATTTCGGGTGAATGCTATAGTTTTTTGATTAGATGGAAAAAGTGGTTTCTTGTCATTGTGGGTGTATCAGTTCATTAAGGCAGAGCTTTTTGTCTTAAACAATTGAGCAATTATTATTTTGTTTCATTTATTTATGGGAAGGAAAGTGATTCCAAATGAATTGCTGTCCTTGTTATTTATCTGTTAGAATATAATAATCATAATCTAGGTAATTTAAAATGCTGCTTATCTCTTGACCTCGTAAATAAACAAAAACTTGTGTTGACCATAGTAATTCAGCCATTGCAGTACATTGTAAAACCTTTTTTAAATTAACATAAAATAACTTACAAAATATTGTAGGCCTATGCTATTTATTAGTTAATTGGAAAAACAAATTGTTACCATTTGTGTTGTTTTTATTGTAACTAATGTAGTTGTTTTATTCACAGGAGAAAGCAAGATGCTCTCTGAATCTCGCACTACACCTCAACCTCCTGTGATAACACTTCGACACAACCCTTCTCCGCAGTGTCCTACAGAAGCTCTCATAATGCCTCGCAAACCTGCTAACCCGTGTCTAGAGTCCCAGGATAGACAGAACTTGCACAGAGAACTTCTCTTCAATCAAAAAATGTCAGTTTTGTTTCGTTTAAACATATTTTGGATATTTAAATTTTCAGTTGATAGTATTTTACAATAATTTTATTTTTATCATCTATTTGTTGTTGTATAAATTATTCTATATAAAATGGATTTATAGAAATCAAAATAAGTTAAATAATACCGGTAGTTATATTCTCTATTCTGTTGTATTTGTAAACTTTATACCAGTCTTTTTTACCAACTGATATTGTGTTTATTAGTTACATAAATAATCTATGATTCACTATCATCTACCTTCTTTTAAATGTCAGTGTAATGATTTTTCATTATATAGTCATGTCTTTTTTTCAATTTTGCAAAACAATTCTACAGGATTTTTTTATGAATTGGTTAAAGAGTCATCAGTAAGAGTAAGTTCCATTTGGTGTAGTGCTTCAGCCGCCAACTTGGAACATTTTGAAGTCTGACAATACTTTGCTTCTTCAGAAACAGTTTTTCTAGTTACCGGTACGTGCCTTACGGTGAATGAAGGCATGCTAGACGCTTTGTTATTTTTTACCATTCTTCATTTATATGGGGTGTTTGAAAAATCTGGAAATAGCCTAATATCTCAAAATGTATGAGTCTTATGAGATAGAAATAAATTCAGTTATTCACAGCCATAAAAGAACCACTTTTTGTTGAGTTTGAAATGTTGTCTGCCATCTTTGATCAGTCACCTTGCAACGAACTTAATTTTTTTAAACAGGAAGGTAGTCATATGATATTTATGTAAAATTTTACAAAAAAAAAAACGATGTTAAAGCAAATTTTAAATAATACCTTTCCGAACAAATGGATTGGACGTAGAGGAGCGATACGGTACAGTAGACTTGGATATCGGATCTTTATTTGGAATACAGTATTAAATAAATTGTATACCTTATGCATTGGTCGAACTCGATCACCATAACCCTACATCATCAACAAAGTAATCCATTTTTTTCATTTAAAGTGGGCATTGTTTGACAAAAAATGAAACTTATTAGTTATAACAGATAACAACTTACCATAAGTTAATTGCAAGATGGTGGACAAAAATTTAAACTCACCAAAAAGTGGTTCTTTTATGGCTTTGAATAACTGCATTTATTTCTATCTAATAAGACTTGTACATTTTGAGAAATTAAGCCGTTTCCAGACTTTTCAAACACCCTATAAATAACACATTTCAAATTAAAAGATATTATTTGGCAACAAATTATTCTTTTTAACTAATTAGTTAAGTTAAAATTTTTCTGATATATATATTTGCAGTCTTCAGATATAAATCTGTAAAATATACATATCAGTATACCTGACTCGTAAGCTTACGGTCCGTCATTCCATTGGATGTTTGTGTAGTTAGAATAAACAGATCTACTCGTATTTCAAGTGGTGGTTTTACTTTAAAAAAACTTCAAGTAAAAAACATGTATTTTGAACCGATTTGATAATGTACTTGTACATAACAGGTATAATGTAATAAATAGAAAATGCATGTAACTTTTTAAAAATTACACTCAATATGTTTAATTTATGTTTTAAAAGCAGTCCATTTTGTTGTTTTAGCTTGAACTTACTACATATTATAAAAAATTACTCATTTTGCGATACTGACTGATTTTAAAATAAGAATTTGATTTAATAGTAGATTTAATTGTCTTAAGGACAAATATCTTAAAAATTTTTGTTTGATATTTATTTTTTAGAATCATTATATTTTTGAATAAAATCCCTCAATTAGCATATATTTTCGAGTGCTAATATTTTGAATGTGTATTATATTATTACCTTTAGGTTTAACTTTTCATATGTTTACTAATCTTCAGAAGAGTAATTTCAATATTTATAGCAAAACAAAAGTAGTTAAGCAATAGTTCTATATTGCAGTAAATTTTTAATTGTTATGAATTGTTACAACAGAGGAAGAAATGTATTGAACCAAAAGTCAGAGTTACAAAGAGCACTGGAGAAACATAAGGAGTCACAAATAAAGAAGGAACTTGAGATGCAGAAACAAGAGTGTCGCACTCCTTTTGAAAGAGTCATTGAAGAAAGAGCTAAGAGACTGGAGACTGTACGTAGTGATTCATTATTTTTGTTAAAAAACTAAAGTATGTCTAGTTTTATTTTCGTTCTTATTCAAAATGTCTTGTAGATTTATAGTGATTTTTGTTTGTTTATTGTTTAAAGAAGTTTATAGAACAAATTACATATTTGATTTTACTTTCTCACTATACTATAGTATAGAGAAAGTATAGTGATCGCAAAAAAATCGATGTTGAGATTTTTGTGGAAATATCCGTTTTGGGACCCCCTGAGTGCAAAAAAGTGGTTTTTACAAAATGTCTGTCTGTATGTATGTCTGTATGTATGTATGTCTGTATGTCTGTATGTATGTATGTCTGTATGTAGACAAGGCTAGAGAGAAAACTATTCTATCGATTTCAACCAAATTTGCACCAGATATGTCCAGTACGCCTGTATAGATGCACGAAAAAGGGTTTTGAACAATTTTGAAAAACAACCCCCTTTTTGGCCAAAAAACCCCCAAAAATACAGTTATTATTTTTTTATAAAAAAACGGCTCTAACGATTTTGATAAAATTAGGCTTATTTGTAGCCTTTAATGTGCCCTACCATATACAAAAACCCGCATCTTTCTAAAAATTCTCGTTTAGCTAATAATAATAATAATAATAACTGATTTTTGGGGGTTTTTTGGCCATAAAGGGGGTTGTTTTTCAAAAATTTTCAAAACCTTTTTACGTGCATCTATAAAGACCTAATTGACGTGTTTGGTGCAAATTTGTTTGAAATCGATCGAATAGTTTTCTCTCTAGCTAATAATAATAATAATATTTATTAGTTAATCGCCTACTTTAATAAAAGTATACAAAGCTAGAGAGAAAACTATTCGATTGATTTCAACCAAATTTGCACCAGACATGACCAGTACGCCTGTATAGATGCACGAAAAAGGGTTTTGAACAATTTTGAAAAACAACCCCCTTTTTGGCCAAAAAACCCCAAAAAAATCAGTTATTATTTTTTTATTAAAAAACGGCTCTAACGATTTTGATAAAATTTGGCTTATTTGTAGCCTTTAATGTGCCCTACCATATACAGAAACCCGCATCTTTCTAAAAATTCTCGTTTAGCTAATAATAATAATAATAATAACTGTTTTTGGGGGTTTTTTGGCCATAAAGCGGGTTGTTTTAAAAAAAATTTCAAAACCATTTTTCGTGCATCTATGAAGACCTAATTGACGTGTTTGGTGCAAATTTTTTCAAAATCTATCGAATAGTTTTCTCTCTAGATAATAATAATAATAATAATATTTGTTAGTTAATCTCCAACTTTAATAAAATACTCTCCTACCCCACCCTACAAGTCACAGTGAATCTGTTTAGTAATTTAAATGTATTTGTGAGAAAGTATATGCCAGTTCCTGGTACCGTTTATTTAGATTGTTTGGATTTACATTAAAATTGTAATATAGTAGAACCTCCATATCCCAAGGGTCCAAAGAAAAAATGTGTTATATCGGAATGTTCTTAAAACCGAGGTTCGTTATATTGAGTTTAAATGCAGCTATTATTCACTACAAAGGGGTTTCCTCCTTTTATGTAACAAATATATCAGAGTTTACCCTCTATTTAAGGAATGACTTTCAACGTTAAGGTCTACATCTAAACTGACAGTGCTGTTTTAAAAATGATAGAGAAATAAAACAAAAATACAGTTTAATAAAGTAAATACGTAATTAACGTATTCAATTTTTTAGATGTTTGTCTTTAAGATCTATTTAAAATTTACAGAAATTATTAATATTTGGTGTTCAAAATTTACCTACTAATTACTATTGACAGTGCAGCTTGTTAACACCTTGATTAACGCTAAAAAGTCTATAATTTTGGATTATATAGCTGAGTATAGTTTTACAGTATCCCATGTGCAATCGAGCTCGGTTATGAATTTGTAAACAATTTCACTCAAAGCACTTTTTAATAGGAAAAAAAACAGTTAAACACATTTAGAGCTCTTCGGGCATCCTTTGTTGTTGGGTCAGGTTGACCACTTACAATATCTTCCTCCTTGACTTCTTGTTCTTCTTCTTTATTGTCTAGGTCTCCCATAACTGAAGATAGGATTACAGCTTTGGAAAGCTCTCCACACACTGCAAGTTCATCGTTGAAATTTACAAACGCTTCAAACTCTAAATCAACGTTTAGAGCTTCTCTTACTCTCGGCCAGTATGCTTCAACTGAAACTGATTGTGGTTGAACTCCTTTGTCATCCTTATATTAGTCTTGGTTCTGCTCATTGACTTTAAAACCACTTTTCTTAAAACAGTTGGCAATCGTTTTGTCGGTAACGTTATTCCAAGCCTTTGTTACCAGAGACATAGCATCTATCACATTAATTTTAGTTGGCGGCTGGCGTTCCATGTCATTTAGGAAATGACGAACAACCTCCCTTCTATAGTTGGTTTTGAAGTGTTTTGTAATCCCTTTATCAAGCGGTTGGATGTTTGCTGTTGTGTCAGATGGCAGGAACTGGTTAATTTGGTGTTAGGTGGGCTTTGATGTTTGTTAGTATTGGAATGTCTCCATGTGCAGTGCAATTATCAATAAATAAAAAGATGTTTTTATTTTTCATTTCCCTTTAGATTTTTTTTTCAGCCAGTCACTAAATCCTTTTTCATTCATCCAAGCTTTTTTATTAACAGTGTTAACCAGTGTTATATTTTTTAAGCATCTTGACTTTTTGACTTCTTAATACTCAAGGGTTTCTGCTTTTTTGTTCTAGTTGAGTTGGCAGCAAGCAAGACTGTTAAACAATCTTTGCATTTTTGCCTTCATTACAAGGATTTCCTTTAAACATTAATGTTTTGTCCAACAGTCTTTTTTAAAAAAAGGCCAGTCTTGTCTGCTTGTAGATGTCATCTTGAATCCATGGGTGAAGTCCACAAGGTTGTCTTTCCACTCTTCACAACTCTGTCATATACAACAGCATTTACGCCACACACCTTTTCGGAACTTATTTCATGCCTTTTTTTTAATCTATATAACCAGCCATTACTGACTTGAAAACCAGTGTGTCCTAATTGTTCTGTTAACATCTCTTTCTTGGAGTAATGGACTTCCGATAGGCAAATAACATAAATAACATAGGCGATATGCGATGTTAAATAACATTGTTTTACCGGTCAAGAAGAATAAAGTGCTTCAAATTTTGTTATAACCTAAAATGATAATTTTATAATAACAACAAAAATAGCTATAACGATCTATAAAACATGTCCAAAAAAATTTGTACAAAATCTTTTTTCATATAATTTTTTATATTTTGTATTGATTGTGAATAATAAAGGTTTAAATGTAACAATAAAGCTCATTCCCTTAAAAACGTTTTAATTCTTGTGTACAAAAACATAGACTTCATAGTTTTTATTCATAAGAGATTTCTCTTTTAACCCTAGAATACTAAACCTTTGCAAGTTCGATGACGTTGGCTGAATAATTCTTGGTAAAACCGTTGTAAGTACATTTAGGAGACTTTGCCCTTCACCGTGCTTCCCCCAACTCAGTGCCCCTTGAACCATATAAGAGTTAAACCATCTCTGTGCTTTTCTGATTTTAACCAGATATGTTGAAATAAAACTTACATCGTCAACAATTTGATGAAGGTTTAGGATATCAAGTAAAAATTTGTTCGTCATTTCGACTAAGGTTTAGTACAATGTATTAGTACGAAGGTTTAGCATCAATGTTTTTTTTTATTATATAATGAATATAGCGGCTAAAAATTCATTCATCAAATGCTGCCACAAGATTTATAGAAATAAGAAGAAAAGGAAAGCCATTAACGAGGATTGATTATATTTGCGATTTGTTAGACAAACTGGGTTGGCTGTGCAAAAGAAGAAATTTACCTGAACAACACTGAAGTGTCAAAGATTGGATTGACACAGTAATAGATACTACAACTCAGACAACTCCTTGGGTAGCACCTCCATCAGACATTAAAAAAATGGCGGATTTGCTCCAAATGAGATTACAAATTATGTCGAATGACGAAAACGTAGCTGCAGGAGTTGTTCCTCAAGTAGTATCATCAACAATATTTCAAACAGTGATAGTGGATAGCAATGTTTTTAACACTTTAAAATATATATATCTATTTTTATATTGTCTAATCGCTTTTAATCTACAGTTTTTATGACAGAGTCAGTGTAAGCTTTATTTTTAGATTTAACTTTCATAATGTTCTGTATTTGTGTTTAATATCCCTTCAATCAAAATAAATAATTGATTATTGGTTGTTTTTATTGCTTCCTTCAATACTCTCAAAATTGATATTTTGGTTCTGGTAATTGAAAAGACAAAGATTTAGTAATACGTGAGCTACATGCGGTTTAGTATTCTATGGTAAATGTTCTTTTAAATAATTTTTCCACTATTCAGGCTCTTTATGCCTACAACTGTAAAGAGAAAATAAGTAGAATTTTTATTGTGTGTTAAATATTTTGCATTGGAAATTTGTTTGCTTACATTAATTTTGGTACATTACTAAAAATTTAATTTCACACTTTTATAATTTGACCAATTGACTGTGAGCATTCTTATGTGTCTGTTCTAGGTTTAGTCAGATCAATTTATAAAAGTATATCACATGCATTTTAGGTGTATGGTGTTCATAATTTGTATAAACTCTGACTCATAATTTTTAGCCACTTCTGAAATGAAATATTTTTCTGAAAATTGTTTCACATCTCTAAATTCTAAGACAATGTGTTCACACACCGTATAGCAAGTACATCAGTTCTGGATAAAAAGAAATCAAATTGATTTCTGCTGTGCAGTACTATGATATGTTAAACTCTCCACGAGATATACTCAAAATAGAGTATGGTATGTGTGAAAACTCCCTAATAAATATCAAATTGTTTTTCTTTACTATGGAAACCTAAGAGTCATTAAATTTGAAGCAACCTAAAAAACTATAAATACAAAAAATGCATAACTACATGGCAAAAGTAACTACAGACATTAATAAACGTAAGCAGAAGAAAACTGCTTCACCCGAAGGCAAAAATAGATTATGCCACTGAGATCCTCACGTTCAAGAAAATCTATGGTGCACAAACTCCTCCACTGAATAAAAAGACCCAGTCAACAGAAGCTGTCTAAACCGGCTTTTAAAAATCTTATAATTTTTTCATTTTTAATATTTTTTGGAAGCTTATTAATCAAACGTCCACCAGCTTGGGAAGGGAGTTTGTTAAAAAGGCTTACTCTGTGCTTTTTAGCACGGTAGTTACCTGCCTGTCTGGTGCCATAATTGTGTATGTCCTTGTTCTGGACGTGATCACTCTTAAATTTGAAATATAGGATTACTTCAAGTATATAAATACTTGGAAGTGTAAGAATACCAAGCTCCCTGAAGACATTCTTACACGATTGGAATTTCCTTAGTCCTGCTACCAGCCTAATAGCTTTCTTCTGCAGGACAAATATTCTGAGAAGATTCTGAACAGAAGAACTTCCCCAGAGAAGGATTCCATAACACAGGTGGGGATATACTAACCTGTAATAAGCGGTCAAAAGAATAGAGGGTATACAATGCTTTAAAGTTTCTCAATGCAAATATTCCTGAAGCAATTTTTGCACTGATACTATCACTATGATTCCTCCAAGAAAGCTTATTATCAATAAGGAGACCCAAGAACGTTACATGTAAGGTGGGCTAAATTGGAATTATGCTTATAGATGGATTTATTAGACGATGACCTATTTTGAGTACTTGTGCGAGAGAGAAGGAGACAGTGGCGAGGGAGGGTATAACTCCCACTCTACTTCCCCTCCCCCTCGCACCACCACTTTCTCTTAATGTGGCAAACTAAGCAGAGCACCGGCCGGCATGTTGATGCTATTTTTCTCTTTACTAATATTTGCTTATTACCAGCCCTGCTCCTTACAATGTCCACTCATGTTATTATTATTGATTGATAATACAATGATTAAATTAATTACATACAATTACAATAAAACAATGTTAACGGGAATATTAAAAGAATATTGTAACTACAGGCATATAAATCATATTTTATTATAGAAATTAATGTTAAATATTAAACAACTAAAACAACCAACCATTATATAAAAAATCAGATTGTTACAACAAATTTTAATACCTTTACTGATTAGGCCTATAAATATTACTTTCCGATATCTTTATTTGGTGAAAAATTGGTCACACCTTCAGTAAAAAATTGAATAACTTTAAAAATATTTAACCAATTTTAATAAAATTTTAACCACACATAGAAAACATATCTTTAATAATAATATAAAATAAACGGTATCAGTTAACTGACACAAACTTTCTCCCAACTTACTGTAGTCAAAATAATATTGTTTTTAATCATTTTATTTTTTACTACTTTTTAGAACAAAACAAAAAAATAATATTCTATTTACGTCAATCGTATAAAAAAATTATTGTCCCAGGCGGGATTCAATCGCGCGACCTTTGAATTACTGGCCGTGCTCGCTACCGTGGTGCTACCCCGTGCGGCCGCCGCCGCGATGCTAGATTGACAACACAAACTTGTTTATTTTTAAACATTTCCCCATAATTATAAAACGCCGAAGTTTTGATAAAAGCTGGTGGTGTCATTTTGTTTGGCATCTTAAGCACTATAAATACTGAAAATTTGATAAAAATCGTTAGAGCCGTTTTTGAGAAATTTGCATTTTTGTCGTTCTTATGGGTTTTTAGGGGTAAATTACCCTTAAAAATTAAAAATTCCAAAAAATGAAAAAATGCCTGGAGATATTAGGGTTTAGTACCTACAAACCAAATTTCATGAAAATCGGACCAATAGTGTCCTCTCTGGTCGTGTATAGCCTACATACAGACAGACTGACAGACAGACACCACTCTAAAAACACTTTTTTGGGTTCAGGGAGCACCAAAACAAAAAATTCCACTAAAAATATTTTTGGGTTCAGGGAGCACCAACACAGATAATTAATTGCACTAAACAATTTTTTGGGGTTCTGGGAGCACCAAAACAGATAATTCAACTGAAAATTCAAATTCGAACATTTTTACAAAAACAATACTTTCTCCATATACTACGTATAGGGTGGAGAAAGTAAAAATCAGATTGTTACAACAAATTTTAATACTTTTACTGATTAGGCCTATAAAATATACTATTGCAAATTCGACAAATGGTGAACAATATTTTTTTTTTTTTTATTATTTGACATTTATTTTAGTTTTGTATTGGGTTATGAATATAATAAGTTATAGAGAATTTTATTGTGAAACCAAATCTTTTTTAATATTTAAAATCGAATATATATATCAAAATATATGTACATTTTTAAAATGTTTTGTGAAATTTTGTTGACGAAGTATATACGTTTTCGATACTAAAAATTTAATAATAATAATTTATAAATAAAGTAATTTATCGTATCTTGATGATTTTTTCAAGGAATGTGTATAATAATATACTCTGTTAATACGACTGCAATCGATAATAAACAGATGATTTTCATTTCTCTTAACAGTGGGCACCGATGAGTGCGGTGGTGTGGGACCTTCAACTACCTCCCCTACATGCGCCAGATTTTTCGCGCAGGCTGCCGTTAAATAAATATATCTATAGTAATGACGAGAATCTGGATTTTCTGATTTCAAGTCGTCATTACTGGCTTGTTGTGGGGGTAATGTCATTAATAATGATCGTGTAGGATACGCCATCAGTATTTCATCATTACTCAGTTCATTAAATCTAGTCCAGTCAACATACATACACAAAAAGTATGTATACTAATGAAAAGTAATGTCATTCTAAATAATCGTGTAAGGTTGAAAAGTAATGATGAAATACTTTTGAAGGTAATGACAGTATTAGGAAGTGTGTAAGGTCCCCTTTATGTTCATTTGTATTAGTTTACCATCTTTTAGTTTATAAAAAAATTCACTTTGGCTTTTTGTAATCAATAATTATATTTGACAATGGAATCGAATCATATAAAAATCATTTTATCAGATCTTTAGCTTCAATGACAGATCTTATCACTTCATTTAATCTTGTTAGTATATTCTAAAACATCTACATCAATTTTGAGAAGATTCAATTTGAATTCAGGATTAGGAAGCTTTATCTTTACTCAAATAAATCAGTTTTTCTCTTATCAAAGGATTTCTCACCATACCACTTTCAACAGATTCCATCCCATTCTACTAATTATTAAATCTTTTTCAGGGATATTTGTTTCATCTTCATCTCGATCATCATTAATTTCTATAATTTTCTCATTGCCATTTTCATTTAAAAATAGCCTGATTTAATGGCACAATGTTCACTATAAATCCTCTCCTTTTAAATTCCAGGGAATATAGTAAATTAGTATAGTTACTTCTTACGGCAACAGAGTGTGAGATTTAAAACTTATTAGATGTCAACTTATTAGAGTTGGAGTTGTAGTTTGGCTTTTGTTGCTTTTTCACTGAGGATGGCGACTTTGTCGTTGAAACGCGTTTGATTTATTAAACGTATTTGTTGTGAGATTTTGTGTTATTGTTTTATTTCATCTTTATTAGATGTCAGCAATAAAGAACAAATTTGTTATTTTAATGTTTCATTGCCCAAAGGTCTGAACACAAATGAAGGGTTTTCTCTTTGTAAGATTAATCAATGCATAGATTAACGGAAGGTAATAATAAGTTTAATTTGAAATTTTATTTGTTTGTAGTTGGAGAAAACACACACAGATGAGGAAGAAAACGGAAATACACCTGAATTCCTACAGGTACATGCTAAGCTTAGAGCTAGAATGGAGACCAAATAGAACTTCCCTTCAAAGCAGATCTGTATATTGGACACAATGAAATAAAAGTGAGCTGTTGAGTGAAAAGTGTTCAAAGGATTGATAAATTTTGGATTGATCGAAAAGTGCAGAGTTAGATTAATAATTCAACAAATGTCTTCAATATCTAGTTTTACAGTTTGATTGTTTTCATACTTTGACTGTATATTTCTGTCATTATAATGTAGGTTTAAATTTATGTGTGAATTTGTCTATTGATTTTGGGGTGTCAAATCATTTTCCAAGCATTATGTTAAACATTTAATTGTTGATTAATGAAATGTTTTAATTGTGTTTCTTTAAAAAAATATCTTTAAAAAATGTTACCCATTTACCTAATATAAAAAGGGGAAAATTATGCCTTTATCGATAATCAAATTATCTCAAAATTGAATACTTTTTGAAATGTAAATAATTTACAAGATATTTTTAGTAATTTTGACACCCTCTATGTGTCCATTACTCATGGCAGGGTTAAGGAATGATAGACATATTTTTTATTTCATGACTACCTCAAGTGAGAAATCTCATTTTCAGTTTCAGTAAAATAATTTCATTGATAATAATTCTAAAATGCATTGCTGTTTCTTGTCTTTATTGCGTATGAGAATTAAGTTATTTTAAACTTTAAATTGTATTATTGTAATATTATGAAATAATTGTAAAGTATATATTTAAATAATGCTAGTTTTGTTTCATTGAAATCCTTAGTACTGCCTAGTGTGCAAGATTTTAATTTGAAGTGTATATTAAGTAGACTGCTAGTGAGATAACATAACTTTATACAGTATTAGGATTTTAAGGGACTACAAAAAAGGGGCAGTTATCACTTCAACCCATGTTTATTTTTAAATTTATGTATGTTATGAAACTAAATTAAGAGTATCTACATCTCCCAAATGGTTTGATTTTAAAAATAATATAACCAGTACCAAATTGTAGTAACTTTTGACATTTTAGGTATTTCCAATATACAGTAGAACAGGTGCAATAGTTCAAGGGTCCGGGTATTTCGAGCTGTATTTGGAAAATAAAATAACTGCTTTTTTCAATGTTTTAAAGCTTTTAAAACATCGATTGAAATGTGCCTGCAAAATTACTGTATTACCTATAATAATTAATAACCTATAATAATAATTACCTACTTATAACGTACACAAAAACTCAGTAATTCTAAGAAAAACAAGATTTTTCTGTAAATTTTAAGCCAATAGAGAAATTAAAAAAATTCAAATATGAAAAATTTTAATAATTGTAAGGGCTCCAATTTAATATGTAAGATGACCCTCATTGCAATTTGAAAATTTTGAGATATTGACTTTTTAAACTTGTAAAAGTTGTAAATATTGAAACCTGCTAAAAATGTGAGAAAACCTACCAAAATTAGGTATTGTTTGAAAGGTCACATCTTTGTCAATGTACTTTAAAAATTACATTACAGACGTAAAAAGATATGTAAACTTAAGTTTTTATGATGTTTCGGGCCACCTTGTATTGACGGTGCAAGATAAATGAAATTTTTTTTTAATGATCAGTGTACCGAGACCTTTAAAATGAGGTATAACAATGACCTACCTTTACATTTGAAAATTTTCCAAAAACCAACCCCCACCCCCAAAAATTACCATTTTGGGGCATTTTAGAGGATTGAAAATATTTTTCCTGAATTCGTTGGGGTCGAAATAGGGGGTTATCAGTTTAAACTAAATGTCTAAGTATACTCGTTTCAATGCTATACAAGCCAGCTACCCGCTCTGATACACTCTGTATAGTTTTAAATGCGGTTTAGTTGTTATTTAGTAAGTTTTTGTATCTTCTAAACCTTTCGGTAGGCGCGCCTGCTTCGGTCACACGAGTAAGCGCATGTTGTACTTTTTACAACACTCATTAAATAAACAAGTTATTGCCATAGTACCAAGCTGTTATTTTTATTTAACTATTAAATTAATTTGATATGTTATTAAAAAGTATATAAATAAATTAAAACAAAATTATTAAATGTTTTTATGTTCAATAGTGTATTTTTTATGTTTGGTTTCTATTTTAAACATGTAAGAGGTTCACCATATATGGAAAGTTCATTAATGCTTTTTAAAACATTTCATCAATGGTGACTACTGTGTAGTACTCACGAGTGTGAACCTGAGATTTGCAAGCGCTAAGACTGGTGCCGTTGGCCACGGCTGTACTAGCCATGTCACTAAGCCATGTTTTGAAGAACTATCAACCCTCCGATTTCTCAGAAATGCCGACTTTCAAATCCCAGTGGATCCCCTCAATAACATCCTTCAATACTATTGTTGAACACACTTACTAATTTTTAATAAAGAAAACTTCCGTGTTTTCAAGAGAAGAGATGCAGACCGATGTTTTTAGAAATGCATTTAAAATAAGTAACAGGGCAAAACCAATACATCGTGCCGTGCGGGTTGTGTTCTTTCCAGGTCCACACTCATGAGTACAGCACAGTAGTTCACTAGTATTATAACTATCATTGCAGTTTTGTACAAACGGACGAAAAAGGGACCTGATTGCAGCAAGTTTATCAACGCGGCAACGGGCAATCCTTGTGGTTGAATTATCAAACCTCGTGTAACGCAGCAAAAATAAAAAACGTATGTAACACAATAATTGCAGCTCTTACAACTTGTGCGCCTGTACCATCACTAGCCTAAACTTCTTGAACATTAGAATGATTACCTTTTCTTAGACCTACCAAATACAAAATTTCAAACAAAGCCAACAATTCAGTTCGGTTAGTTGATAAAAAATCTCTTTCTCTTCCAAACTTTTCAGAAATTGTATGTATGTACAAATTAGTACATGATCAGAGGCGGTCCCAGCCTTAAGTTTTTGGGGGGGGGGGGGGGGGCGCGTGTTGGGTTTTATTTTTTTTTTTTGGTGGGGGGGGATTTATAGCTAGTGCAAATTGATACCATTACCTCGTTATTAGGTGTGTTCGATTTGCAAATATATTTATAGTGTAACACTAACAGCCATGTCACAGAGAAAATATAAAATAAGAAATAAGTCAGCTGTTTCCTATAGTGTCTAAAAGCACAGAGGTTTGGTCTAAATAAATAAATGACGCAATACTTAAATAATATTAACCATTTATAATTTTTATATATACATTTCTTAATGACGCAAAGTAATTACAATAGAATCATTTTTTTTTATAAATAAATAATAAAATATAAAAGCAGACTGTAAAAGTAGGTAATATAAAAGCAGACTTAAAGAATATATTAATATATGAACGTGTGTAAAATGTGAAAATTATATAAGAGATTTTGTTTCAATGCGTAGTGCGTTAGAAGTGAACAATATAAAGCAGCAGTTGAAATTATAAACAGTTCAATAAATAAAAAATAGTAACAGGACATAACACAATTCGACATGTATTGAGATCTCAGTATACTAAAAAACTCCATATACTATGATCATGGAAGCAATTAAAAGAGAGAGAGGGCATCAACTTGTGTACGTGACTAAAGACTAGAGATGGGACTATCGGTTACTTTCAAGTAACCGTTACTTCCGTTACAGATACAAAGAAATATCGGTTACAAATATCGGTTTCAAGTAACCACAGTTACTTTCAGGGGTACATCAAAATATCTCAGTAAATGTAACCGCATTATTACGTCACTCGCCAGCAGTGCCGGTGGATGTTGTTTTTTAAATTTGATACAGTTCCCTTAAATGATAAAACTTACATTTACATATATTGAATGTTGCTGAATCTTTGCTCGAACTTTGAAAAGAATTCCACAATTCGCTCGTTTTTCGACGTTTATTATCCATTTTCCACAAAATTGAAAATTATAAAATATTTAAACAACAACAAACTTAATAACTTAATAAGTAAATAAACAAAGTATAAAAAATAAAAAACTTATAATTTTTTATTAAAAATTCATAAATAATAAAAACACAACTACTAGCACTCTGTTGTAATATTACAAACACACACAGACTAACATTATTTCACTGACTGTTATTAATAAACTCAAAGAAAGAAATAGTAATAAATTAAGCAAAGTTACTCTCCAAAAGACAGAATCGTACTAAACACTAAACTACTAAATCAAACAATTCATATTACAACTAAGGAAATGGATAGGAGGCTGCATGTGGAGCAATATTTACTTTATATTTGTGGGAAAATAAAACAGGATGTCTGCAAGTTAGATTCCAGGAAAAACTTCCTGCCTATCAATGTCTGGCATATTTACCAATTTTAAGAATCTCACACTGTAACCCTCCCAACTTTAAAATGATGCACTGCGCATGAGCAAACGGTTACTTGTATCGTTTTAAGTATCGCTTTAAACTTGGGGTTACATCGTTACATACAGTTACTTGTATTAGGCAGAGACAGAGACCGAGCCATTCTGTATTCATATTCAACTCAAATATTCATTATTAGTATCTATCATAATATACGGTTACTTGTATCTTGTATCATTTTAAGTATCGGTATCATGTATCATTTTAAGTATCGGTTACATACAGTTACTTGACGGAGACAGAGACAGAGACCGATATTTGTAACCGATATTTTGACATTAGAGTATCGGTTACTTTTAGGACAGACTAGTAACCGTTACAAAATATCGGTTACTAATATTTCGTCTCATCTCTACTAAAGACAGGTATCAAGCGATAGGGAACGGAACAGAACGTTCTGGAAGCAAGCAGACTTCTAACAAGATGGCGTAGCTGTTCATGTGCGTTGCATAAAGCCGGCGAGTAATATTACACGAAAAATGTAGTTTTTGTTATAAAATGGTGACAAGTTTAGTCCCAAACTAAAGTAAATGTACTTTTGAGTTGGTGTTGTTATAAAAAATTGAATTGATCATGTAAATTGAGTGTTTTTCGACATATAACTTTCCATGTGCTTTGGCGGGATTAGCGAGAGATAGGCTTCAGAACATATCGAGTGAATTGTGTTAGAGACGAAAAATCCTAGGTAAAAAACAGTGCAACGAATATAACGCAGTGAGTAATAATGGCCATAGGACATATTTTTTAGTCTGCAGGTATTAAATTTTGATTATTTTAAAAGGTAACTTCTCTTAATTTCTGTTGCGTCAATTTTTTTACTTTTTGAGAGATAGGGTTGATAAAAGTTCATGTAATTGTAAATAGTTCTTTGATTTGTTTGTATATTTGTACCATTATGTTGATATCTTTTTATTGCTGTAAATATTCATTTCTAATTATGTTTGAGTAAACAATAGTTGTCTTGCTACAATGCCTTGAATTTCTTTATACAGCCACGAACATCCATCTAGTTTGTACTCTAACAGCCAGGTTCCCACCTCTGAGGAAATTAAATTAATTAATAAATATTTTTACAGTAATTGATGATTATAAATAGTGAATGCAAACAGAGCATAAGTGAGGTTATATGTGGATTATTACAAATATTATGGTTATTATTTTTTTTATTAGTATTGTGGAAGTAAGTGAAGGTGATTTTTAAGATTTAGTAAGTGAAGGTGATTTTTAAGGTTTTGAAAGTAAGGTAAAGCACATGATATTGTTCTACGTTGAAGTTGGGTGAGAGGTGTTATGGAGAGTTTAGGTAAATGATGATTTTGTTGTTGAAGTAAGGCAATAGGCCTAGGAGGTATATAAATGATTTAAGGTATTACATGAGCGACGAATTTTGGTTTTAAGGTGAATAAGTAAAGGAGATGAAGGAGAGATATTAATAATTATTAGATAATCCACATATAGCGTTTTTATTTTTGATTTAAAACAATTTTTTTTATTTTTTGAATTTTTTACCGAACCTCATTTTTTTTTTTACACAGTATAACTTAATATATTTTTATTTTTTGTAACCATAAGTTACAATAGCTTCCCAAAATTATAGAATAATTTATCTATGAAAACGTATTTAGTATAAAAAGGCTTATTAAAAATATTAATTATTCAAGATTTTGGGGGGGGGTCATGACCCCCTTGACCCCCCCCTCTGGGACCGCGCTTGTACATGATAAAATTGTGTCCAACATATCTGTATAAAAAACTCTAAGAATGCGTCAACTTCACATTTTAGGTTAACTCCATGCATTAACTCCGTGCTTTAGGTTTTGGCCCATGAAACTGTGTTACAATATTTTTTACGAAGTGTTTTAAACATACCTCTTAGTTCGGTTTTACACCAAATAGTTTGTAAATCCTTTCCGAATACAAACTCTTCATCACCAGTCACCACATCACTATCTTCATCATCAATTTCCCCTTCTATTTCACTTTCATCTGAATTATCAACATTTTCTATGTTTTTATCACTTGGATCACCGTCACTTTAATGTAAATCCTCATCAACAGAAAGTCCATGTACATTTTCTTCATACACGTGGAATATCAAGTGACCTTAACATGCTGCAAAAACACTACCAAACAACAAAATACTCGTCAAATAATTATTCCTCTAAAAGTAACACGAGAGGGGGCGTTGTAAAAAGTACAACAAAGGTGTTCCGCTTCAGCCAAATGGCGTCTGAGGATTGAACCATGACTGGCCTGACTGAAGGTGACTTCCAGTGGAATAGTGGAGGAAGGGTTAAGGAATGCATACATGTGGCAGTCAGTTATCCCGCTTAAGCGAGCAGTGACTTGCACCAAACAAAAAAACACTACTGTTGTACTTTTTACAGCAGCGCGCCCACCGAAATGTTAAAATAAATAAGATTTTTCTTGATTATAAGTAATTCTATGAAATATTAATTTTTATATTCTTAGATTTGTTCATAATTTTTTTGAAAACCAAAAGTATTATAAATAACAATTATTTAAATTAAATATAGTATAATAATAAAATAAATTTTCAATTTTTGCTTTTATTGTAAACCTCTAATTTTCATTGTTGCCCAGAGAATGTAAATCTTTTAAAATACCTATTAAAAAATGAAAATTGGGAGTGTCTAAATTCTCGAAATAGCTTGGATGAAAAGTTTGATTATGTCTTTTAACCCTCCAAGTGGCATGGTTAAAGCTAAAATTGTAAAGCCTGTTTTTAGCGTTTTGCAAGCATATTTTTAAAAATTCGCCAAAAATAGTAAATAAACCCCAATCCAAAGGTGTTCCATAGCTTTTTTGTAGAAGAAACTTCAAAGAATTCAAATATGCCACTTAAAATTAGTTTCTTTTGAAATTGTAAAAGTTATTAGCTTAGAAAGCAAAAAATGTTCAGAAACGGAAGAGAAAAAACCAAATTTATGCCTAAATAAAGAATAGTAAAAATTTTTTGTAATTTTATTAAAAATATACAAAAGTTTTTTAATTTAGTTCTAAATATAAATGTGTAAAAATATATTTCAATTTCAAAAATTTTCAGTTTAAAATAGTACAAAAACGCTAAAAAAATAGGTCTGGAAATTACAAAAAACCTTACATTTTCCAATCAGATACAATAGAACGAACAAAAATGTATGAACTTTCCACGATTTTTACCAAAAATCCTATAAACAAAGTTGTATAATTTTGGAGAAATATTTTTGTAAACAAAAGATTTTCCTGGGTGTTTTCACACAGTTTTTATTTCTACAGTATAAAATGTTATTTTTCCAATCAGAATTGACTGTAGGTTAAAAAAAACCATTATATTAAGACACAAATTTATTATTTTTTTGACTAATGCAAATTTTTTTTTTTTTTTTTTTGTAAATATATATATATATATATTTTACCTTAATAAAATTATGCAAAACAGCCCCAGCCGGAGACCAGATATCTAGTCATATCCCGTCAGCTTGGAAGCGAGCCAACCACCGTTTGCTTTACTTCCGCCCTCCTACCCTCAAACCACAGATATGATTAGATATCTGGTCTCCCTAGCCTAGATTCTAACTCGGCATCTCTTGATCAGAAAGACGCCTCGTTATCCCCTAGACTACGGCTTCATGAAAGAAAACTGACAAATTAACAAAACTTCAGTTACTTTACTATCGGTATAAATATTCCTTGTAAAGTAAAAGATAGTTTATCAGCACCACCTAGGAGCGGTTATAATAAAAATGTACCTTCATCAGTGTCATCTAGGAGTGGTTATATGAAGCTTGCTTGGTTGCTCTTAAGTTTGAATCTGTATGATTTGTATGTGTGAGAAGTTTATAATAACTTAGATCAGTTCTTATTAAGTTATTTATTCTAAGTTCTGTATCTCATAAACGATTATAGTCACAGATGATTTAAAAATACCACTTGAAAGATAAAAGTCTAATGAATCCAATGCTGTGATGATCTTTGTGACAATTGACAACAGTGAGGAGTTGCAGACGGTTGAAAATGATGATATTTTACGTTTTTAACATCGCGATATCGCACGGAAAACAACTGTTTGACATTCTACAATTTTGAAACGATGATTACGTATGTAAAAATACGTTTTACGAAAAAGTTTTAAATACAAAAGTTAAAGTTTAATTCATTTTCTTTCCAACGGTGATGGTTTTATTACGATTGGTTAATTCCAAGTGAATTAATTAATCGAAAATGCAAATGTATGCAAATTCTCGCTAATTGTCGAAATAGCTGCATCTTGCGCCTGAGAGAACGTCACTTTGGGCAGTCTGCCACTGGGAGTGATAATCTTTAAATGTTTTTTTTCTGAACATAGCTTGCCCTTTGAAACTATTAAAAATAGGAAATAAACAGAACAAAAATTCTAATTTGATAACAAAAGATATTCTTGTTTCTAGATATAAAGTCATATTATGAAATTTATACGACCATTAATAAACTTTCATTTTAAAAAGTTCTATATAAAATATTAACAAATTTACAAACGTGTAATAATTGCAGCAAAATCCTATGAATTGTCTAAAAAAATTAGCAATTCTGACAATATTAGTAAAGCTTCTTGGGAAATTATAAATACTTTTCGAAATAAAAATGATAATAGTAGTGATATTAAATTAAATATCGATAGTGTACGGTATACTGAGCCATCATGCAATGCCAATTTTTTAAATGATTTCAGTCAAAGTGTTACTCAACAACATGTGTACAACTCTGTCGCGCTGTATGTTTCTTTCACCTGTGTGTTAAGAATATAAAGAATAAAAGAACAGCTGATATTGATGAAGTTTCACCTTGGATCTCAAACATTGTTCTGAACAGTTAATCAAACCTCTTCAGGTATTGATTAATTCTTCGTTTTCTGAAGATAAATTCCCATCCAGACTAAAATCTGCTAAGGTCCTCCCATTATTTAAAATGGGAGATAAAGATGATATTAGTAATTACTGACCTTTTATTTTATGCCAGTATTCAGAAAAAATTTCAAAAATCTTTTTTTAAGGCAACTATTAAAATTTTTAAACAAATCTAATATCTTTTATAGTGGCCAGTATGGCTTATGTACTTAATGGACTTTTAGTCCACTGAAAAAAAAGCTAATGAGGTCTTAGCTAATAAGAAAATTTGGAAAAAGTATTGAGTATTTTTCTGGATCCATCCAAAGCATTTGATTGTGTCAATTTAAATTTATTACACACATGTTAATGTTGCAGGAAGGCTGTCTAATCAGACCCGACTGAGATATGGTCTCCCTTAGGGATCAGTTCTTGGTCCGATGTTGATTTTAATTTACATTAATGATTTGTCGCCATCACTATATGTGGATATAAATAATTCAGTTTGCAAATGACTCAACTTTGAGTATTAAAGCAAATTCAGTCAAAAATTTGAAGCATAAGGCTTTTTTACAAGTCAGTGCAACAGGTATATACTTTGAAGAGAATAAACTTGACAGTAAATCCAGCCGAGACAAAGTATATGTATTTTATATGAAACAAAGACAAAATCAGACACCAAGTGTCATGTTGGGTGACAAATTGCTTGAAGAAGTAAATTTAGTCAAGTTCTTGGTTCTAATTATATAATAAATTAACCGAATGACCAAACTAACAGTGTTAGTGCTAAAATTAGTTCAGGGATTTTTGTTCTAAGAAATTTAAAATTTTACTGTGATTGTCTATTTTTTAAACTGCTTTTTATGGGCTTATATATCTACAACTGAACTATGGAATTCTACTGTGGGGAACTCGTCAGCTCAGAATATAAATAGACTTTTGGTCCTGAAAAAGGCCATTCGGCTAATAGCAGGACTGAAGCCAACTGAAACATGTAAAAGTGCTTTTGGGAGGCTTGCAATACTAAACTTCCATGTAGTAAATTAGCCCAGTTGGTATAGGTTACAACTACCAGTAATTTGCAATACGGCTGAATTTCTTTTTATAAGTACATTAAAGTATGTAGATTAACATAAAAAAAAGTTTACCAGTCTATCGATTTCCCAAAGTCGAAAAAAAAAATCGATTATCATTTTTTTTTCGATTATCCTTAATATTTTGAGCTGGGATGAAGATAGAGGAAAATAAAAAATACCACCGTGTAGGGGAGGTATTTTTCAACAAAAAAGGGCATATGTATTTATTTCGTCCGAGCAATAGTTTGTCTGGAAAAAATTCGATAATGCAGGTATGTATTTTGCAGCAGGGGAAATCACTAAAAGGGGACATCTTATTAATATATGAAGCGTTGGCTCATTCTAAATTGGCCGAATTTTAATATATCGAATTGAAACTTGACATAGGAGTTAAAATATATATTTTAAACATTTATGCTGAGTCTCAGCTTGTTATCTTGAAAATTACCCGATCTAGGAGTCGATTTCGATTATTGATTTTACTAGTACCGGACTCACGAACTAATTTCAATCTATTCCAGTTTCGTCAATTTTTGGAATATCAACATCAAATTTGTTTTACAAGTTGAGTACATCAGTATAAATATTCTTAGTAAGTATGAACGATTTTTTTAATGTTATTTTTAAAAACGAGGCGCTTGAAAATGGTCTTCTGTTTTACCTATCTCGTTTTAACTATAACACTTTTGGATTCAACGACTCCATTTTCGACATTTTTGAACATATCGATTTAAAAATTGGTACAGAAGTTAAAAACACAATTGTTTTTTGCTACACTTATTTTAAAAACTATATTTAAAAAATTGACTAATCTGCAGCCGATTAACTCAAGCGTTTTGATGAAAAATCTTAAAAGGTCTAAAATTATACTTTTTTAAGTTACTTTGCTTTGAAAAGTAAATAATAAAAAAGGTTTATACTCCTTGATCTTGTTTGAATCTATATATTTAACTTGTAAAAAAACTTTCAGGTTGATATTTTGAAAATTTTCTAAACTGGAGCTGTTTAAAATGAATTGGTGGGTCCGGTACTCCTAAGATCGAGAAACCCATTATAAGTCAAGTGGCTCTAGATCGGGTAATTTTCAAGATAACAAGCTCAGACTTAGCATAAATGTTTAAAATATATATTTTAACTCCTATGTCAAGTTTCAATTCGATATATTAAAATTCGGCCAATTTAGAATGAGCCAACGCTTCATATATTAATAAGATGTCCCCTTTTAGTGATTTCCCCTGCTGCAAAATACATACCTGCATTATCGAATTTTTTCCAGACAAACTATTGCTCGGACGAAATAAATACATATGCCCTTTTTTGTTGAAAAATACCTCCCCTACACGGTGGTATTTTTTATTTTCCTCTATCTTCATCCCAGCTCGAAATATTAAGGATAATCGAAAAAAAAATTATAATCGATTTTTTTTCGACTTTGGGAAATCGATAGACTGGTAAACTTTTTTTAATGTTAATCTACATACTTTAATGTACTTATAAAAATAATTCAGCCGTATTGCAAATTACTGGTACTTTTGGTCTAAATTGACCTTTACCGACTGGCCTAAATTCTTGAAGTGTTGGTATAATTTTAAGTTTTATAATTTTTTAAGTGTGATCAAGTCCAATGGACATACATGACTATAGCACCAGACAAGCTTGTAATTATCATGCTAGACAGCATAGGTTAAATGTATACAGTAAACTTTCTTCACAAGCAGGTGCTAACTTGATGAATATGTAACAATCTAACCGTAGTCACTTATAAATATTTCATATCTGATACACCTGCACTATCTCTTAAACCTTACAACCAACACTCTTTGTAACAGCTGACATTCCTACTTGTACAAAACCTATAGTCTCTCACGGCAGACATCATAACTTTGTGAAAGGACCGAGTCATGTTGCAAATTCATCTCATTCAAATGTCAAACGTTAACTTTGGTTCAAATAGGTTTCTTTGACTGTTAATAAGATTTTTTAAACCGAAATAGTATAGTGACTAAACAATTTTGTTAGCTTAGCTTTCTCAAAACAAAAGCCTGATAGGTTTCCTTTGTCTTAATGCCAGGTATGTAAATTGTATTTATTATATAGTTTAGCATGTTCCGTGCTGAGTGCGGTTAAAGCCGCAAAAACTGTCCATCGCCATGACTGAGCACGGCTTTTACCGCACATGCACCTGCAGTATTTTCTTTACATTTTAAAAGAGGGGATTTAGTCATTGCCTATGGCCATATTTCGTACCTCAGTAGAAAGTAAATACAATGTGTTAATTGGAGTTTGTCACTATATAACCAAATGAACTTGTAGTAATATTAAAAGGAACTATTTCTATAAATCATCTGCCCAAACTGCATTAACATGATAATATAACTTGTACTTGCTTTTCAACTCTAAAGTTTAACTTTTACTGTCTGTTATCTAAATCGGTGTGCATTTGTTTCTTTCTTGGCAGATACCAAATTCTAGTAGACCTATATGGCAAAATTGTGGCATGTGACAACTGCGCTACTCAGCTGTAACAACTTTCAACAAACTTTCTTCACAAAACCACTATTTATTTACAGTTTTCCATAGACTGTAATTACAGATTACAGAAACAATGCAATATTTAACTCATTAGCTCTTTTTATCACATAGTTTAGATTAATTTCTTAAAAGGTTAACCATAAAATTTTATATTATTGGTATGGCGAATGCATGCAACCGTTTCGATCCTTTGTCTCTCAGGTACATGCATTAGAAATTAAATCTTGAATAAAAATATATAATTTTCTAATTAATATGCACCACAAATTTATTAAATCTTTATTTTCCTGCTTTTGCTTTTCCAAATTTATTTTAGACATAGGTATAATTTCATAAGGAGATATTCCTAACAAAACACTTTAAGTATATATGTTCAGTGTTTCAGTATATATGTGTAAAGTGCTTGTTATTGCCCTTTGGCATACTTTGTGTATTTCAGTTTTGTATACATATATGTTGTGTACTAGGCCTAATGTATTTTTCTAAAACATATAGGCTATAATTATTGAATTATTCAAACTCCCTCAAAGTATTAAAAGTTAGCAAAATTATACTTCTTTTAAAAACAGCCTTAGACAATTTTTGTTGTCTGGATCTTTTTACTATAAGGAGGAGTTTCTGCATTGACTCTGTTTAGTAGTTGGGAGTGATGTCCTGCTGAGTGTCCTTGTCATTTATAGGCTACTTCTGCTTTGTAATCTCATACTGTATTTGTTTTTTTTATGCATTATAAAATTGCATTTAATTTATTATTGTTTTATAGTGTTTTGATTATTTAAAATATTTTTTTTTGTGTAGGCTAGTTATATTCTTTATTTTTTTTATAGTTAATGTTTTTTTAAATTAAACCTGTGGACTATTTATGATATCTTGTTTAAATATTTAATTTAATGACTTGTCTTATGTAATATACATTGTCAAAAGGAGTAAGCAAAAACGAAATGAGTAAAGGCCACAGAAAAGGCGGATGCACTGACACAGTTAGGTTGACCCTGGAGGATATTTTGCCGAATTATGGACTCCCTCATGAGATTCAATCAGATAGAGTTTCATATTTTGTTGCCAATTCTTTAAAACAACT
Organism: Philaenus spumarius; assembly: GCA_018207615.1. Taxonomy (NCBI): domain Eukaryota; kingdom Metazoa; phylum Arthropoda; class Insecta; order Hemiptera; family Aphrophoridae; genus Philaenus; species Philaenus spumarius. The sequence goes on along the minus strand of JAGFPH010000159.1, from coordinate 137,192 downwards.
TTAATGCTTTTGGGATCCAACAGCGTACTTCCACATCTTACAGACCACAAAGTCAAGGGATAATGGAAAGGTATAACTCAACCTTAATAACTATGTTGAGATTCTATATAAACAAAGGTCAGAAGTGATTGGCACAAATATAAAAAGCTGGTTACTTTGGCATATAACTCCAGTAAACACGAATCGACGGGTCACTCACCATTCTATCTGTTGCATGGATTTGAACCCACCCAACCGATTGACTTAGCATTGTTACCAAGGATTCTGGACTACGATGTTCTTGAATCACTTAAAACTATTCAAAAGTGCGAAAGGACATCCCTTTGATAATACGCCGTACCCAAGAACAACAATGTGATCGTCATAACTCGACGTTTGTAGAATGGGAATACAAGGTGTTAGTAAGGATTGTGGGGGAAAAATATACTTATGAAAACATTCTTTGGCCCATTTAAAGTCTAAAGAAAATTAACATCACTAAATTATAAGGGGGAAATTTCCAAGGCAGGCATATTATGTAGCAATATCATTCATGTGAGTCGATTGAAGCAGTATAGCAGTTGTTGTAATTATAGCAATAATTTTGTTAAATTATGATTATACAGTAAGTGTTAATTGTTATTTTTAGGTTAGGGGCTGTGATGAATGTTATAGAAACAATTATTATTGCACACATGATTGGTTGCGATAGCAACCAATGACTGTTTATAGTTTGTTAGATTTCATTATAATATGTATTTTATTCTGAAGATCAGTTACTGCAGGCATAGTTTAAAGTTAATAAAAGCCTTATATACTTAAAAGGTTCTAAAGTCTTTTATTCATCCACAACACTACAATTTTATTAACTTTAAATTAATGGAGAAATATCTAAAACCATCCAGATTTGATGTAAATCCATATTCAGCCACAGCCTCTAAAGAATGGGATCATTGGTTATGTACTTTTACAAATTTTCTTCAGACAATAGAATATACAAATGACTGATAAATTCAAGCTACTAATAAACTTTTTATCACATGCAATATATGAATTTATAAGTGAGTTTATATTCTATTCCTAAATATTTGAATAATTGTTACTTCTGTGGATATGACAAGCATCCTAGAGTCAAGGAGTCCTAGAGTCATGCAGTGGCGTAAATAGGATTTTAATTTGGGGGGTGATTAAACTGGAAGGAGACACTACCGAGGGATCCCCCAACTTGATAACACTTGATATGTCTCTATAGAGAATGCTTCAAACTAACATTTCGTGTGAACCAAATATGTTTTGCTAAAAAAGTTTGTTTTGTAGGGCCGTGGGAAAGTCAGCGTTTTGACATTCTCATCTGACGGTTGAAATTCAAACCTAATGGATTTTTATAACATGCGTAGAAAAGCATTTGTCGCGCGCGTGGTTGTATTGCATGTATGGATGAGAGGTTTCTATATTTGTTCTCACTTTTGTTATTCAAATAACTCTAAGTCAAACACTTTTATGAAAAGATAATTTACAAGAATACAGTTCAATTCTTTGATTTATTCTCTACACTTTGTTATAATAATATTTCACTTTTGGGCAAAGTATATATTAATAAATTACGTTTCAAACTTGGCATAGTTTTGATAGCAGTCTTGTAGTAGGAACATAAAAACTGGCTTTTTCAAAATAAGAAATTTGAAATTGATAAATGTTTTTATACAGTTATATTTAGAACTAAATTACGAAGCTTTTTTACCCTTATGAAAAAAGTTACAAAAAATGTTTACGACTTGTTATGTAGGCCTAAAGTTGAACTTTTTCCTTTTGTTACTGAACATTTTTTGCTTCTTGAGCTAATAACTTTTACAATTTTACATCAATAAATTTTTTAATTACATATATGGATTTTTTTAACCTTTCTCTACAAAAAAGATACAGAACACTTTTGGATTGGTATACAATTACTATATTTGGCGAATTTTTGAAAATATGCTTGCACACGCACCGAAATGATTTAGCGTTGCAAAACATTAACATGGACAGTTGTAGGGTTAAGAATTCAAGAAAATTATCCACCGTCAAGAGAAAGTGAGAGTTCTATAAACTCACAAAACCAACATCAAATTGAATCAGAAAATGAAAACTTCGAAAGACCCAAAAGAACCGGAAAACTTCCAAAATATTTAGGGGATTATGTTTAGTAAATAACTTTCTTTTGGGAGGGGAGAATGTGGTGAATGTTATAGAAAGAATTATTATTGCCAATGACTGTTTATAGTTTGTTAGATTTAATTATAATATGTATTTTATTCTGAAGATCAGTTACTATACAGGCATAGTTTAAAGTTAATAAAAGCCTTATATACTTAAAAGGTTCTAAGTCTTTTATTCATCCACAACACTACAGGGCCTATTTTAGATCTTAATTTCTATTGTGTATTTTATTCATAGATTGAGGCAAATTGTTAAAGTTCAGAAGACTACAGACAGAGAAATATATAAAACATTGTTTTAGATTTTTTTTACAATTTTGATCACGTGGTAGATTAACCGTTTGCAATCAGAAGGGTCTTTTAACCCTTTCAGTGCCAGGCATTTTCTCCCACAGTGTACCCAAAAGTGCCGACCTAATTTAAAAAATTTGTAAGGATTTCATAAAAAACCTGTATTTTTAATAAGAAAGTTTTAACCCAGTCGCTTATAACGAAGGCGATCTGCCTGAAGGGGCGAGATAGGCAATATGGTTGCTTTATAAAGTAACTAAGAGGGAGGAATTTATCAGTTTTATTCTGTGCAAACCTTGGCCGAGTGGTAACGTGGCATCTTCCTGATCAGAAAATCCAATGTTCGGATCTCATGAGACCAGGTAGCTTTTCATATCTATAGTTTGAGGGTAGGAGGGCGAAAGTAAAGCAAATTGTGGTTGGCTCGCTTCCAAGCTGACGAGATATGACTAGTTACCTGGTCTAAAGGCTTGGGATGTTTTGCATAATTTTACTGCAGTATATCTGTATATATATATATTTTTTTTAAATCAACCTACGACATGGAGAAATAATTAAATAAAATACGAAATAACGCAGTGACAATAGATCGTCACCGTGGCACTCAAAGGATTAAGAAAGTGTGCTGGTTACCGGTAGTTCTACGCTAACTCTGAATTGTTTATTGCACAGTCCTCTCAGGTCGGATGTCCAGCACTGCTGGCCACTAGTGATTTTCCATTCCAGTTGGCTGGTCACTTTACATGCTACATTTGGATTTATCATAAATATTCTATTTATTTTTGTATGGCGGTGAAACTTGAACTATATTATCTTTGTATTTTTAAAGTTTGGCAACACTGTGTAGTGCCGCTTCCTGATAAAATATTGATATATTTCAGTTCCCAGTGTGTGCCACATGTTTTACTGTGTTAGTTGTCTACTTTAGTTTTGTTTTCAGTTTACGAATTTTAGTTTTTTTCAAATGGATAATATATTATACACTGATGAAATTTAAGGACGAGTTTTAGTGAATAAAAGATGTTAAAAACAGTTTTCAGCAACAGTAATTTTTTGTCCATTTTTATTAATTGTTAAAAAATAAAACAAAGCAACATTGACATTTAAAACGATTTTGGGCTTTATTTGGTTACAATCCCAGATCCTATCACATTTTCAGCAGGTAAACAAAAACGCATGACACTTACTGAAAGTGCATAGAACAACATAGAGAGAATAACATCTGACATAGAAACAGCCATGGCCAACAGTGTTGGCTATCCGACCTGAGAGCACTTTGAGGTAACTGGAGCTTACAATCTAATCAGGAGTGGGGCTTGAACTTGGCCAGCAGTGCTGGCCACCGACCGCAAAGGGTTAAATAGGTAATTTGAAGTAAGAGGTTGTTGCTCATTGTTTGGGTTGGTTTTTATCGTGGACTTTTTGTGTACATAATAGATAGATATAAATTGTATTAGGTTTAATTTAGATCTCATGGGTTTAACAAAAACGGAGTTCAATAGTATAAACACAAAATTAAATTTAACGTCACAACTTTCTGGGAAGGAAAATATTAAATTTGAATTTTACTAACACATTCATTTCACAAAGTGCCTCCTCAGGTCAAACAATAGAGGAGGGAATGCAAGGCAGGGATGACACCTCAGCATCTAACTGGAAGATAATAGCTTGGATGTAGGGTGGCCAGAATAAACAAGACATGGATGGCATAAATGTGCCTCAATAACTGGTGCTGAGGATGAATACAGAGCTACATACTATAGATCGAAGTGAATAGACAGTGGGTCATGAATCTTCATTTTTTATAATTATTTATAAAGGGCAGTGATTTAGGCCTAACAATCTGCCTCACACAAATATTTCCATCTGCAACGTTTTGAAGCCACCCCGTTGTTTGAAAATACTAGTCTTTCATGTTTGCTTGCCACTACATCATCAGATGCCTATAGACAGTGATTTAGGCCTAACAATCTGCATCAAAC
>JAGFPH010000159.1:103767-132427 GCA_018207615.1 Philaenus spumarius | reverse complement strand
TAACTTTGAAATTATTTAGATATATACAAAATGTTACATTACCTTATCATTTCCTTAACAAAAAGAGTACCTGAATATATTTTTCTTTTATTTTATACAGAAGTTTATTAAAAATTAATGATTATTTAAGTGATATTTTCACATTTTAATATCATCGGAGTAACTATCATTTTAAAATCACATATTATTTTATAAAGCATACATTGAATCAGCTGTCATGGGTGTCCATCTTACTTTTTCATTAGAGGGGCTTGTGATTTTTTTCTAAACATCTCAAAATAGATTGTTAATGCTATTAGACATACTAAAAAAGCCTTTATTCTTTTAACAGCAACTCACGAGATATGCCGGGCATTACTAGTTTTCTAGGCAACCGCCCAGCACGGGTTATCTCATTTTGAAGTTTTCAGCTGTTGTGGTATTGTTTTGACAGCTAAGTTACAGCTCTATCGTTGATACATGGAAGTAAATAAGCTGCTGACAGCACTGCCTAGCTAGTGCTCCACTCTGGCTTATTTTAGTGATACTATAAGTCGCTACGTGCTCAGTTGCATTCTCAGTACAACGCGTGTTCGCAAAAGCTTACGTTTACTGTGCTTGTCATTATAAATTGTTATTTGTGGATGTTTTTTATTCTTGACAGTGTTACATGAATGGTACTTAGTAGTCGTAATGGCCGAATCCTTTGTTGAGGATGAAGATTAATAACATTTATTAGAACTTCCCAGTTCAGAGTTGGGCCGTAATGAAGACTTCTTAGTCGGTGACTGGAGCAGTGAGACCTCAATTCTTTCAATTCTCAATAGTCATGCTATATACCTCTGCAGAACTGGTAAAAAACCAACTCTGCAAGAATTCCATCTTGAGATAATACGTCAACTCTCAGATGATAATATAGAAACTCAGACTCCACGTTTGAAGACAGGTGGCTGCCCATCCCATGGGATCCACCACTAAGACTAACACTACGCCACTTTCCTACTTGTGTTTTCTTTCACGGATAAAAAGGAGTACCCAACACGTCAGTGTCATGTTTGCAAACACACGACGAGACGGGAACAAGCAAGGCGAGAGCCACGTTACATTTGCCAGGACTGCGGTGTTGCTTCAGAGAGTATCATACTCTGAAGCAGTTCTAAAAAACATGAAACCAACATGTGTACATAGTTTTTCATCATTTATTACAAAGAAACACTTATTTTCATAAAAAGAAAACTTAAAACGAATTTGGTGAGTAAAAACTAATTATTATTTTAATTATAACTCAAATTAACACCTCACCCCCCCCCCCCCCTCATTAACCCATCAGAAATCTCAACATTGTTAACCCTTTATGTTATTTATAATGCCTCCATACAATATTAATATCTGTTTGTTTTAAAAACCAATTGGTGCATTTTTTAAATAAACATAACAAATTCATCTAAAAACGGCAAAAATACGTGGCGTTGGGAGTTGATGACTCGCCAGGATTCACGGCGGTTAAAAGGTTAAACTCAGTACAAATATTTTTAGAGTTTTGTCTATAAGGAAATTATTTCAAAATAAAAGTTTCCTGGAAAAAAGGGCATTCCCATATAATTTTACAATGCAAATAAACACAGAGTATTTTAGTTCATTTTTAAGAGTTGTATATAAAAGGTATTCCCTATTATGTTCTAAAATTTTACTTCAGTACACTAGAAATTTTCAAAGTGTCTTGGATCTAGTAATATGTACTATGTAGCACACTAAATATACTGATATACACTAAATATCACAGTAAATTTTTGTTGTTTTACGTTGTTAGTAAACAAGGAAAAGTGAAGGGAGAGGAAGGAAAGTTGTTCTAAGACAGTTAGTCACTACCCCCACATTTTTCTTGCCGAACACCTCATCCTAGGCACTATCCAGCGCAGACAGCTGAATGAAGCGTTGTGTTTGACTTACACTTCTCTCTCATTCAAGGTCAAGGCATCCCCCCCCCCCCCCCCCCCCCCCCCCCCCCCCCCCCCTGTATGCCCAATAAAAATTATAAACAATAGACAAATCCTCGCCCGCAAGTTAATTACAATTGATGAGCATAAACTATTTAACTTTTATATTTTTACTCCACAAACTCCAAAAACATAGGGGGCTTCTTTGTCCATATTGATGGCTGCCCATGAGAGTTGTTTACAATAAACCCTCACACTAGAGCTGATTTCATCCATCCTTTTAAAAAAATGTAACCTAAGTTAATCACTTTGAATAGGATAGTTGATTTTAATATATTGTTGAGAATTACTAAGGAACTGTTGATGTATTATATAGTAGGAATAATAATACATGTTTATAATAGCTGGTACTTAAATAACTCAACACAAAACCTAGAATTGAATTAAAACAATTACAGATAACATACAAAAATAGAAAAATGCAAATTAATAATCATTACATTAAACAAAATGTTGCCTATAGGTCGTGCCACCCTAACTTGAGGCAGCCCAAACTGAAGGGTTTATATTCACTCGCCCGCAACCAACCCTTTTACAATCCTATTAGCGACACTTCTTTGAATGCCCTTGTTCAATATTAAAATAAACTAACTATAATGTAATATACTGATTCACGAGTTCATATTAGGAACAACGATGTAACAAACATTTTTGTCTTTGTCCCATTTCAATCGGACATCTTTTATGGCTTTAATAAAATTATAGGGCTGCCTTAATTAAAACTTTGTATTCCTTAATAAAACAGTTCCATAACTTTATAGTAAAAACAGAAAATTATCATATAAATAATACTTTTGAACACTCTGCAGTTTTACTGTTGTGTCATTATTGACAGTGTTGTCTTAACATATAAAGAAAAATTTAACAGTTTAATATTAAGCAGTAAAGACATTTATTTATAGAGGAGAGAAAATAATTAAAAAAAATACTAATAAAAATTGTTTAAGATCCTTATTTTATTTCAAACAAAAATTTACAAAATGAAATTGTTTTCCAAAACAATTGCAAATAAAAAGCAGCTAACTATAATACTCATATGTAAGAAATCATGTGAAGTGATCAACCCATGTGTAAACACAACAACACAAAGAATGTTTGTACATTATTATCATGTACTGTAACTTAACATTTCCAGCAGTGCTACTTTGGGCATGCTTTATTTGTATACATCTTAAGGTGATTCTTTTAACTGCAATTCATTCAAATGTTTTTTTGATTTCAAGTGTTTGTTAAAATAAAAAATATATTTATATGTCACATTACAAATATCACACTTATGAAGAGATTTTAAATTTCTTTCTTTTTTAACTTTGGTTAAAGTCGGTCGATCTCGATCTTTTAGTAATGATTCTTTTAAGTGTAGTTTATTGAGATGATTTTTTGATTCCAAGTGTTTGTTAAAAGCAGAAATAAACGTACAAGTTACATTACAAATATCACAGTTATATAGTGATTTTGTTTTTCTGACTTTTTTAACTTTTGTTCGAGTACATTGAACTGATGATTCTTGGAGTCGATCATCATTATGTTTTTTAGATTTTAAGTGTTTGTTGTAACCACAAATATACTTAAATTTCATACCACAAATATTACACTCATAAGGAGAATTTTTGTCTCTGAGTTTCCTAAGTTTTGGTGATTTACGTTGATCTGGATGTTTTAATCGTATGTGTTTTAATAAGTGATGTCTTGAGCTACAAATATGCTTACAATATTCGCAAATCTCTGCTTTATCATTGACTTTTAAATATTTCTTTGGGTGGGCCCTGATCATATGGGATTTTAAAAATGCATTACTTTTTTGTTGAACATTGCAAAACTGACAAACTGTTGTCATTTCTCCTTTTTTGTTGTGCATTTCCATGTGCTTCTCATATTCTGTTCTACAATTACAGTCTAAGTCACACCTCTGACAAATAAATCCATCCCCTGATGAACCTCTAAGATGGTTTATTAAATTAAATTTCAACGTATACTCAGAATTACAAAAATTACAAATATAGATACTATGATCTACTTCGTGTAAAATGAGGTACCTCTCTTCATTAAAAAGTAATCCACATGTTTCACAAGCATGATAATTTCCTTCGTGTGTTTTTATATGTTCAACTAACTTATTCTTTACAACAAAACTTTTGTTACAAGTGTTGCATATGTAAGGTCGAATGTTTTTATGTTTTCCTCGGATGTGATACCTTAAAGTTTTTAAATTTGAAAATACCTTATCACATATTGAACAGTTAAATGGAACTTTTTCAGTGTGTTTCATCATATGTTCATTAAAGTGAAACTCTTGGTAGCATTGGAAATTACAAATATGACATTCAAAATGGTGGAGTGATAAGTGTTCTATCAAACTATCTTCGTTTACAAAATCCATTTCACAAAACTCACAAATATGCAGCCAATTCCCCAAGTGAGTCTCCATATGTTCTCTTAGTTGTACTTCATTGACAGCTGAAAACTGACACGTGTCACAACAATATATTGTTTTATCTTCATGTTCATCAGAGTGTTTTGTTTTTTTTTCTGGATCTAAAAATACTTTCCCACAATTTTCACACATTGATGGATGAGCATTAACAATATGCTTGTGTACAAAGTAGAAGCTCTTATTGCACCATTTACACAATTCAGGTTCTTTATGCTTTGTTGAAACCCAGTGTTTTGTTCTGCGAGGCCATGAAGGGAATTTTCTATCACAATTGCCGCAAGGTAACAGTTCTGGTATGTTCTTTTTTACAATAGGTGTTTGTATTTTAACAGACCACAAGCTATTTCTCTTTGAACGTTTTGGAGGTCTGGTTTGAGGCAAACATTTTGGTTTAGAGCGAGGTTTCTTTGGTGTAGCAATGGTTTGATTTTTCTGTAATGATTTGTCTTTCTTCTTTAAACAACGATCTCTGAGTGTCATCTGCAATGCTCCAGGCTTAGTCTAAAATATATGAATATATATATATATTATTCAAAAATAGTAATAAACAAAACTATTATAATATTATACAATAAGGAACCCGGAAATTTGTTTAACATTATAATTAGTACCAGGAGACCGAGCTAAAGCTCGATTATAAGCAGGGCTATGATTTCAATAATAAATATTGGATTTTTGAGGTTAGGCCTATAACATTAAACAACTAAATAAAGGGTATATACAACATTAGGCTTAAATATGATGTTAAATGTGTACAATTAAAAGATATATTATAGAGTGTCATCCTCGTCCATTTTTACAATTAGACAAACGTTTGAACCAAACTGTTTTCTTAAATATTGGATCAAACATTCGGTTCACCGTGTAGCAGGAACATTCGCTGGACCATCTGTCGAACTTACTTGTCTCAAATGTTCGTTCCAACATTGGAGCAAGCGTTCGTAGCATCGTGTAGAACCGGCTTTACCTCTAATAAAATATACAGTTTAAAAGAAAGCAGATGATTATTGTAATGGCATTGAAAACATTTGCATCAGCTGTGCTTTGTATTGTTTAAAATGGACAAATTTCACTTTTTAATTTAATAAAAAGACGTAGAAAACGAATTTTCCCAGACTGGTGACCATTTCCAATCGATTTCTCGTGGCCAAAAGCCCCATATAAAATCAAAAAATGAAAAATCCTTAGACGGAGATTCCAGATCCATTTAGCAGACAAACAATTATCTCTCGCTTTAGAAGATAAGATATTATTGTATCGACAGGCAAAGTGGTCTAATTCACTTTTCCAAAATTGAGATAAGTTAATAAATAGATTCTTTATTGATTGATTCATCTTTTGGAAAAAAACTAAGTCGTAGTTCAACCGTAGCAAACGATAGATTGCAGCAGTTTACTGTGACCGCCTATTGTCAGCTGTTTATTCAAAAAGGCATAGTGGTCCAAATCAGACTTAGACCAGTCTGCTTTAAACTGTTGTGTTCATTAACATGGTCTGATTATTTGACTTATATTTACTTCAAACTTTGTTTTTTCCATGCTAAAGTTGACATGAATTGACACTGCAATTGATATTATTGATTTTAAATATATATAACACTCATTTTTACCAATAGAGTCATTCGCAATGAAAAATCTAACAGTAATTTTTTCTCCAAACGAATTCAATGACGCTAAATTGAAGTGTAGGAAAAACCAATTAAACGTCACAAAAAGATTTCAAATGGTCTAAGGAGCTGACTCATGGTGTTACTAAAAGATCAGTCAATGAAAGAGGGGTAAATATTCATGGCTATAAACACAATGAATTAGGCCATCTAATGTAAAATTCTAAAAAATGCAACCGTCTGTTGTACACAAGTGCGTATATCTAAATATAAAAATTAAATTATAATTAATTAACATTCAGTGGTAAGCATTATTTATACCACGGGACATCTAAACAATGAAAAATAAATACAAGAAGAAATGTTTGCTCATGATTTCTCCTGACAAAATTAACTTTTTATATGCTCTGGTCTAGGCCTAACTTTAAAAACAATTTTATTGTATTATTTCTTAAAAATACAAACTCTAAAACAATATTTATTTTAGGTGTTGTGTCAAAATCAGCTGTCATAAGCTAAAAATATAGGAATTTTTGTTGCCATATTACTGTGGAAAATGCAGTCAAAACAATATTTTACAGTATAGAACTTTATAATTTGTTATTGACAGAAATATTTTTTAATAACTATTTCTATAATTCTGCTGGACTGACTTAAATAAAATATTATGTGTAGCTCAAATGTGTTTTTCAACAAAATAATTGTCCAAGATAAGACTTTTAGAAAAAAAACAAGCTACAAAACTGGTTAACTTATCTAATACAGAACTTCCTCTTGGCGTCAATTTTCAACCACAACACATTACAAAGTAATAAAAAAAGATACCCTTTTAATATGGTTGTCAAACAACAAAACAAATAAGAAAACCATACAAATTGTCAACCATTTACAAAGACTGACAACTATATAACCTTCAGAAACTTTGTGTAACTTCGGGTTTTGTGATTGACAATTGACGACAAGAGGAACCAAAATTATGATGCAAGTTAAAACAAGGTAGATGTAACCTAAAAAAGACTTTGAGGTTAAAAATTCACCCAACCTTAAAATATAATGTTATTCAAATGAAAATTTTGAAAATGTTCTAACATACATCTTTCCTAAGATTTGCTTTATTAAAACCACCACTGTCCACCACAGTTTTAAGTGTATTAATTTGTATTTATCTAAGCTTTATAAAAAACGAAAGAAAATTCCATCAAATCTTTCCAGTAGTTCTCAAGATTTAGCCCAAAGAGATTGTCAAATGCCAAAAGGAAACATTTAATAATAATTAAAGATTAATAAAAGTAGGCTCTGTTGAAAAAAAGGCTAAAAAGTAATAAAAGATTCTTACAGCATTGAACATCTCTGCTATTTCTTCTCTACTATGATTTGTAAAAAAGTTAAAAATATTTTCTTTCATTGAAGCAGCATCTTCTTCACCATCAGAATCCTAAAAATAAACAAGAAATATTAATTTACCGAACACATTTTGAACAGAATTCTTATTAATTTTCTGCAGTAGAACATCTTTTAATTTAATTAAACAAAGAGGAAAAGGCGGTTTCATATAACACTAAGATGTCCATTTTTAACCTTTTCGCTGCGTCATAATTTTCATGTACTGCACTTTTTGACCAAACTTTGTATTTACTTTTTTCTTAGTTTTTATTTTTTTAATATATTTATTACTGTATTTTATATCAATATTATATTACAATTTTGCAAAGTAATAATAGTTTAAAGGTGTATTTTGTTTTTTTTCGCTGTAAAACATGGTATTTTCCCTTTAGGATACCAGTACTAAAAACACAATTTGCAGTTTTGTACTCATGTATATATTATTTGTTCTGAAATAAATATTTTATCTTCTGCAATATAAATACAGAAATGTAATATAATAAATATAATTAGTAATACAAATATATATACATACATTTATTTTCTAACTTACCCCGATAAATCCATAACAAATAATTTGTAATTTACCAGTTATAACTACAAAAATGAGAGTTTAGAGTCACCGATATCACTACACGAAAATTAAAATTAACACTAAAACTATTGAAAGAAAACTTTATATCTATATTTATTATGATTTGGTTTTAAAAGTTATTTATGCTCATAAACAAATAATAATTGTAAACTGAATGAACTAAAAATCACTTGTAAACATACAGTAAACAAATCTAGTATCAAGCACATACTTAAACTGTCAACAGTACAACAATGAACAAAGTTAAAATATTTTCTCAGAGAGTGCAGCACATTATGGAGTCTATAATGAATAAAGTCGTCTAAAGAAGTTACAGAAATGCTTTTCTAAGACCATGGACTAAAGTCGATTTACGTAGTGTAAAGGTTAAAGTTTAAAACAGTTTTAGACAATACCCAATATTAACAATAGATTTGAATAACTATTCAAACTATTTCATTCAAATCATTTTAAACACTAGTTTCATGATCAAACACCAAAGTCGGGTGCAACAATTTCCAAAATCTTGCTATTTTGAGCACTATTTTTATCTTCTTTGTTGACTAACAATTAATAAAGCTCAGTTTATTCAAGTGATCACACAAGCCTCAACTCACAGTAACCAGTGCACAGATAGAAAGACACATGATCACAAATATCGGATGCGCTGAGCGGTATCAATGAATACAGAATACTTTAAGAAGCACTGGGGTATAGGGAAAAAGTCTACGCTTTTCAGCGACTCGAAGACAATAGTTGGGCGACTCACCAACAGGAGCGCTAGCAGCAAAGCTTGACCGTACCAGACCCTTTTGACTGTACACAAAATATTTCTCTCTCACTTCCTCCACGCAAAACAAACATTTGCAACTTTCACTCACTACCCCTGTCAACAACGGACCCTTTCTTAAACTGTTTCCTAGTTACTCGTTGTTTGACACCAGCTATGTGTTTCCCTGTTAATATAGTTTAGAATAAGTAATTCAATTAAATTAAGTTAATATTAGTATTTTGTTTTTAAGTGATTATGTCCAGCGGAATTAAGTGTCATTATTTGCAGTGTCCTAATAGTAGTGTAAGAAATCCGGATTTACATTTCTTTAGATTTCCTGTGAAAGATAAGGAGAGGCAAGATCACCGAGACTAATCTTTTTTAGAGGTTAAGATCAGTTTAAAAAAAGACAATAATTACATCGTTTGATAATTTTCCCTGTCGGCTCTAGTAAAAGAGAAAGCAACCTTCGACTCCCTATAGCGGCGGTTAGGTTACGCGGACATTGCTCATCCTAAATCCATTTATAACCCGCAATTATTCAAATAGCGGTTTTTTTAAAAATACCAAACTCTTGGGGACAAAATTCTTCATCCGAATGGCATGGTAATTTTTCGCTATAATTAATAGTTACAACGTAAAAAATATTTAAAATCACCCTATAGCGGCGGTAGGTTACACGGACATTGCTCAGCCTAAATCCATTTAAAACCCGCAATTTTTCAAATAGCGTTTTTTAAAAATACCAAAATCTTGGGGACGAAATTATTCAGGCGAATGGCTTGGTAGTTTTTCGCTATAATTAATAGTGACAACATAAAAATATATTAAAAATCAATGTTTTAAATTGTTAATAAATATTAAATAAAATATTTTTCTTAATTTTTAAAAAGCCATTTGCATGCATATAGACCATAGCTTTAAAATGACATATCGTTTATAATTTTCCGATCAAAAATAAAGGAAAAATTTGGATTTTAATTTAACATTGGTCTTATGGAGTGTCAGCCAACATGGCCGACAGCTAGAGCAGACCCTTATCATAAGCGTATGTTTTTAATTAAAAGTTTTTGGTGTCTCTATATCTATGACCAATAAGTATTTTTCTCCGTCGCAACAGACCTGTAAACTCAGCGAATTTTCAATTGCAATTTCATAGAAAAATTCATGAAAAAAGTACATAATCCTGAATTTACTCAGTCGTAAGTTATAAATTTGCAATGAAAAAAAACTACGATTTGCCCATTTTTAATCTTGTTTGACTATTTAATTTATAATGCCATGTGTTCCCTCTTTGCTACCGAATTCAATATAACAGCTGAGTAAAAAAGTAAATGTTTTTGAAAACAAAGCAGACAACTATTCTTATTTAAAATTATTTATTAATTTATTACTTAATTATTATATACTTATTCTTATTGTGTTTTCTTGTAGCACCAAACTTGCAAACTCAGCTCTGATGTTATTCTTATGGCGAAAAAGTAAAATGTTAGGTCTCTCCCTTAATTATGAACATAAATTAATAAAACTTGGTATGTGGCGTCACCTAGTTGAGTTATATAGATATTTACATAAAATCCATTTTTTGTGTTCCTTGTTGCAGCCCCAATGTTATTCTTATGAAGAATTGGTAAAATTTTATATCTTGCTCATTTGTGAACATTTATACTGTATTGATAAATCTTAGAATATATTTTCATTTAGGTCTAATAATTCACATAAAATACCCCGAAGCAACAAACCTGCATACACAGTCTTATGTAAACCTATGGACATTGTGTTATCCCATGTTACTCATAGGAAATAAATAAATGTTACCCTTTTTGGTAATTATATACTATCCCCCCCACTTTCTAACTGATATCATACTAAGAGAAAAGAACTATTTTCATTTGATTGTTGTTCAGAAAGGTTATTGTAGGCCCGCTGAAGTGATTAAAGTAAAATAGCCACATTATTTTATCGTTGAGTGTGTGTTTAGTATTTGGCCCGGCGGTGTTTGGCGTTTTGTTAGTGAGTTGTCAACGGTTTGCCAATAGAAAAATGGTCAAATGAAAGTAATAATGCAACTGCAAATAAAAGAAAGTAATCTAATAATTAAAAGAAACAAATCTACCAGGAATTTACCTTTACAGTATGTAGGACCGAACACAACTAACAACTGATCGAACAGTTTAGGTAAATTCCGTGTAGGGGTTTTTCTTTTTTTGATACTGTGATCAAAATAAAATATGATATCTACTATTGTTTAGTAAATTTCCGATATAATATAAATATATTTATTTTGATCATAGTATCAAAAGAAAAAAAAAGAAAAAAAAGCCATTATTATATTACATACAATAGTCTTAAAATGTACAACACTACTTATAATACTTTTGTCATGTATTTAATGTTTGTAGTATAGGATTTATTATGTAGGCCCTAATTTAAAACAATTTTTAAAAGCCAACACGTTATTGGTCGTTTTACCACTAGTTAAAATTTCATGTGCAATGTTCAGGTGTCTTGTACGTGTAAATAAATTAAAGATTAAGTGTCATAAATAGTGATTTATTTGAACATCTAGAGGCTAAGTTATTGTAACAAGAACTAAAATAATATTTTGTTGTCAATAAATTTGGTATAGTGTGTGTTAGGTTATAACGTTTGTATCTGGGACACGCACAGTTTTAAGAAGCGCCTCAGTAGCGTTGTTGGTTATGCTATTGCACAATAATTGTCAAGACAGTTTTATAAAGGATGTAAAAAGTTAAAGTTACAAGACGGACGAAGTCAAATTGTAGGGTTGACGCAGACGGGGAGGGGGGAGGCTGTCTCATACGACTGCGCTACTCTCTAGTGGATGTTTCTTGAAGTAATAGTTGCAGGTTTCAATAGATTTGGCGACTTCAGCGCTGCCCGGTGGTGGGTCGCTTAACTATTTTTTTGCGTAGAATTTTTAACATGGAGCCTGTGATTCTTATAGTATTCTGTATTCATTGAACGAACACAGAAAAATAATAGAAGGGTCACTTGAGCCGAAAGCTGTCGCTACCCGTATAGCACTGCCTACCACAAGATGGCGTCCGCTACGGATGAGTCACTGTAGAAGCGCGTGCCTAGAAGTCACCTTTGCAAAACCATAACATTTTTAGGTCAATGAGACTGTCAGCTTAGATAGGCTAAGTTATGATTTTCTCATATTCAGCTTGTAAAATGTCTTTACACGCATTTACTATTTTGGTATCATAAAAACAAAGTTTTGTACATAAAATATTGTTTGTTAAATAAATACAGTTACAACCTTACTCTGACTTTATTGTTTATTTCCATTTCCAAACTAATAGTGGGAGATATTAAGGGGGATTTTAAACGGCGGAATATTAAGGCTGAAAGTTTGTGTATAAAGCTAATATATTTTTCAAGGATCTAAAATAAGTTCTGCAATATATTAATAAACAATTATTTAAAAATAAAATACGTGTCGGTAACTAACCTAATAAGTTTTATTTAGCTGTATATACAAATATACCTAAAGTATGCCTTTCAAAGCCGTAATTGTAAACAGCCTAGCGCATTAAGTGGTAGTCGCCGAGCAGCATAAAGCTATCTCAATCAACCTGCCGTATTAACCAAACTACAAAGCAAAATTTAAAAAAATATATTTTCATACAATTTTACTATTAAGACAACTTTTATACGCTTTGGTAATTCACCTGCCCTAAAAATACGGAATTTCCCCAATATCTAACTTTTTCATGTCACGATTTAAAAATCACTGCAAACTGTCAATTTAATTTAGGTATTACAACTGTATTGAAGTTCAAATTAATACTTTCAATTACACCATTAGCATCCACACCTAATATAGTTTAACTGTGTTAAGTTTCAAATTTTTATCTTTACGCTAAGTATTGTAAAACGAAGTATGATTGAAAAGTGCTCACTAAAAATTACCCGTATTTGGACCGTCAGTAAGCGGGTTTGCCTACCGCAAGATGGCGGCGGTGGCGACAACTACCTTACGTACTTGATAGTGCATTTTGTCCCTTCTATTATTTTTCTGTGTTCGTTGCGTTGATCCCCCCCGACAAATCTCCTAGTTTCTAGTTCCGGCCCTGGGTGTAAGTCAATTATGATAACATTTGTGATTGTTTGACATACCTAAAGGCTAAAACCTATTACTCACTACTTACATTATCTAAGTATCCTGATTTAACATATTCATTAATTTGCTAAAGCCTATTATTTAATAAAGATTATTTGACGAATTAATAGGCCATTTGCAGTGCTTCTAAAAAATCAAATACTAACAATCCGAGATTTTGTAGATTTAAAAAGGCGATCATAATCTTAAAAAATTTAGATTTAACAACTTTTTGCACCACCCTCATGGTGGCCCAACGTGGTAATGTGGTTGTGGTGTAGGCCTAATAACAGGCCAATGTATTAAATTAATAGTGTGTCGCGACAAGAGATAATATAGCTTAAGGTCAAGACACACTACAGTGACTTTGATACCGTTAACCTGGAACATAACTATTTAGAAAGGCACCAGGCGGTATTTTATTTCCATTCCGATTCGTTGGTTTTTGAGCTCAAGCCTACTTTGTAGAGTTGTGGGCTACAACCCTGATTCAAGTTTTTATACTACCCAATTTCGGTTCACATTTGTTAACCATATTTCCTTAATTTTATTGTATCTGTTTTGTTTTTTCACTGGACATTTGGAGTATTAGCTTAAAGCCTATACCGGTACCACTAACTCCCATCAATTTACTCAAACAGAAAAATAAATTATGTACGTACTAGTAAGACCCCATGAAAAATTACAGGCAGATTAATTAGATACACATCAGAAATACATATTTAAAAATTTCTTGCTGTTTAGCTGAACCTCTTCGCCAGGTAAATTTTCAACGCAAAACCTGCACATTTCTTCAGCTGTTAATATCTGGTTATGCTATGCTCGCTGCAAGCTACCTTTTGTCACTGCTCTTTTTGTAGTGCCACCGATATCATCACATGCATTTTTGCCATGGGAAGAAGCAAAAAAGTTCCACTCAACATCAAGATTGAAATCAGACTTGTGGTGACATGTATTGGTAAAGTTTTTTTATTTTTATATTGGCTACTAGCACCATCACTGAAGTATACTACCTTTTTTACTTCCGGTGCTACTTTCTTTACTTCTTCAATGAAGTATTTTTGAAAGGTATGCACAGTAGCGGTGTTGTGGTCCAAGTTGTTACTTATAATGCATAGGCTCTTGCAGTAAACTTTTTCATCACCAACCTTCTTGAAGTAAAACTCATAAGGGTGTAGGGTTGCTTGTGGATTGGTCCAATGAAAACTCTGAATTTCATCTTGTATAACAAACGTAAAGTTCTCTGCGAAGTCGCACAGGGTTACACAAACATCTGTTGACAAGTTTTCCTTGAGGTTTTTTAAGTATTTTGACTGAGCTTTGAAAATAAAGTGATGGGTTTTCAAACTCATTAGCTTTTCAGCTAGTTCTTCAAAAAAGTCATCAAGCGGCATTTCTCGAGTGATTAATTCTGCTCGATCGGTACTAACCCATTGCTTGAACGTTATCTTCAGACAGATCATCAGTTTCATCGTGTAATAATACCAAAAGAATACCCTTTCCTGGGCAGAACTCACACTTATCAAGCATAGGTACATTCGTTTTTCTGAGAGTTACAAAGCATCATATCCATTAGATCTTTGTAATCTTTGTAATCTGCATTTAGTTTAGCTCCTTCTACCATAAGTTTGACATTTTGATGGTATTTGCAAACACAAACATTGTGAGTACCAGCTGCTCCTGGCCAATACGCACCACTTTGGCCTCAGTGAACAAAAAGCTGATCTGCCAACTTTATGACAAGGATACTTTTTCTTGAAACTGACAAACAACTTGTTTAAAGAGAATTGGTCTCTTTTGTTTGTACACCTTTTTACCTATCGAAACACATTCTTTTTTTCCAGGACAAAGTCAACTGTTGTCATCCTCTTCATAGAATTTAATAACATCATTAACAATTTCATCACTTAGTTTGTTGCCATGTCTCTTTTTTAAATCAGGTGACACACCTTGAGTTTTCATTTATTTCCTTGCTAATCGTACTTGGTAATCTGTAACATTAAACTCCTCACATATTTTATTCTTCGACCAACTGCTTGGCAAAAGACTGATGATCTTTATTTTGTCTTCTTTTTTGACTACTACTGCACATTTTTCTTTTAATTTTGCAATAAGTTCCTTGTATTCTTCTGATAGTACTTCTTCCCTTTCATCGTTTCTTTCCTCATCTGTTACATTTTCTTCGAAAGAAGACGCTAACCTTCGTTTTACTGCAGAGCTTATTTTCTCTGATTTACTTTTCAATGCTGACAAACATTTGGTTTTGCTAAGTTTGATTATTTTAGTACAAGGTGACAAGTCTAATGAGTTACAAATCCTATCTAGCACATTCAAACTGGTTCCCTCTCCAACAAAAAAACTTTTCAGTATCATTTTGTAGTTGAAAATCCATATTGACATCACTTGTTTTTTCTTCTACAGCCATACCAAATATTTTTTTATTACATGAAGCACAAAGACAAAACCAGGTATTAGCTGAACAAGGACACTTTGTTTTTTTTTTAAATGCTCAAAACGTATCTCTCTCAAACGGTTTCTGATTGGTTTTTTGTGATCACTACAGTTTCTTCCAAACACATGATGGTACTTGTGAAGGTACTTAATTTTATGAGAGTTGCAAATGGTTTCAATTTTATTTGATATTCTTAGTTCTAATAATGTTTGTTCTCTTTCACTTAAATTGTTTACTTGGTATATTTCCTTAGAAAAATGCTGATAATCAAGTTTGTGGCACAACTCACAGTCACTATCCTAAAGAACACTCCATTTTAACACAAACTCAACTAAACACTAGCTCCACTACATATGATTGCACAATGATCACTGACAGCATGGTTTACTGACTGACACTGTTGACTCATGCATGCTTCAGTGGTGGGGAGTCTGCAAGTTCAGACATGCAATATTGCATCATTCAAATTAAATCATATTAAATTATAACTCAAAAAGTAATAGCATCTCAGTGATCAAATTTTAGCCACTTGTTGTTATACAAATAAAGAGTATTTTGTGAAAATTTTTGTAATTGTAATGTGTGCCCCTTCTGAGATATTCAAGGTTGAAAAAGCCAATTTTTTGAAAAATCGCAAAGTTCGAAGGTCTATTGAAAAAAAGGGATGACGTTTATAGGCCTGAATCTTTTTTAAGAAGTAGTATACTACCAAGCCTCTACCCAGAAAAAAATTGATAGTGAGTCTCATTGCTTTCTATACAAATTTTTATTTTAAAAATGAAAATTTAAATTTTTTAAAGTTAAAAGTTTATTAATTTTTTTCAGGCATTTGCATTAATGCAGGCTGCTTAACAAAGCACAGGACGAAAAACATTCAGCATTTCATTACCTTTATTATAGTTTTTGTTTCAACTCAATATCTTGAAAAACACGGGAGACACAGAGCTTTGCGCTAACCTCTGTAAATTTCACCGATACGCCAATACAAAATGGCCGGCTAAAAAAAAAACTAAAAGCCCTAAAAATTTTAAAACTTCTGATTTCAACTCTCTGATAGTTGTGCTAACTTGTGTAAAAAAATAAATAAATTTTGACAGCAACCTTTTTAATTTATATTGGTTGATTTGAAATGAATTGACCCGTAACAAATAAACTAATGGTCTTGACTTTCTAAAGTATATGTATATTTATTCACATTGGTATTGTTGTAAGATTCTTTAGAACATTTCACGGCATTTTTCTGGCTCTAATAAAATTCCCTGACTTTCAACAATTTTTCAAAAAATTCCCTGACTTTTCCAGGTTGAGTGAAATTCCCTGACTTTTCCAGGTATTCCAGGTTGGTAGACACCCTGAACTAGTATAATATTGTATGCCATACATTACTCATTAAAAATATAAATAGTCATACAAGTGGAAAGGAAAAATGGTATGCATCAAAATAAACAGTAATGAAATTAAAGCAGATGTGGTTGGAACAGCTGACTGCACTGTTGATAGGCTATGTTGTGTGTTATTACTTTCTTGTTTAAGGTTAGTTATAGCTTCAATGGTTCTTCCCACGCTTGAGAAAGTTTTTATCATAGAGCATAGTTTTCATTTATACAGAACAAGTCGTTCTGGTGGTTCTAGTTGGTCCATGTAATAACAAGTGTTGTTATAAGTCTGTTATACGGGACGTGTCGTGTTTTGATTCAGTGAAAAAAGTGTGTAACAGGTCTACTCAAGATCACTATGAATGATAGACATCTTCATTGGAAAAGAAGACTTCACTTGATATCTTTGGAAACAAACATCAATAATACATCTTTGAGAAGAATGTGAAAAACCTTGTTGGATTCAAACCGTATAGAAGACATACCTTTAAATGTAAGGTACAAAAAAGGCAGAGTAGTTTATTGAACCTCAATGTTTGTAATGAACTAAAAACACTGGTTTCCAGATGATAGTTGTGTATACTTAAACGGTTTCACCAACAAGCAACAACACGTTTCCTTGAAAGTTTAGGTATTTTGTTGAAGATGGTAACGGAAATGCTGTTACTGTAAACCAACGGTATGTTACAGAGAGAACATCCTTCAAGTTTTTGGAAGAGGACAGAACAGGTTTTGTCGTGCTAGCAACATGGCTTTTGGTTCCCAGTGGATCCAGCAAGATGGTGTCACCAGTCACACCTATCCCACTCCCCGTTCTGACTTTTCACTAACTGACATTTATATGTGGGGAATGATGAAGGAAAGCATCTTCGAAATGAGCATGCAACAACCTCTTTTCACCAACTTGTTTGAATATCTCAAACAATACTACAAGAGTTGCCTAAAACTTATTGGAGGACATACACATCATGTGTGAGTTAAAAACTGAAGTCGAAACATTTAAAACTATTACAATTTCAGTACTGATTTAAATAAAAACCCGAACCACAAAACAAGGAGCAAAAACTATAACTAAACAACTAAATTGTAAGTTAAGTTTAATACCTTACCCTTATGTACATTTTGATGACATGGTCATCATCCTCAGAGGGTTTAACACTAATGAGTACATAAGGGTAAGGTATTAAACTTAACTTACAATTTAGTTGTTTAGTTATAGTTTTTGCTCCTTGTTTTGTGGTTCGGGTTTTTATTTAAATCAGTGTGATTTTGTCGCCACAGTGCTCTTTTATTATTTGTTTAATTTCAGTACTGTTTATTTTTGTGCATATTGTATTCATATCTGAACTAAGAACAAAAACATTAACTCCAGTATGAGTGTTACTATATGTCTACAAATTTTGAGAAGATTTATAACCATGAAATGATAAAAATAAATAAAGCAGAACTAGCAATTTTTCTCATCAATATCAAGTATGTATGTAGGAGTCAGGATAAGGTAAGAACATTTTGTTTACCTGGCACTGATTACATAATTATACTGTACAGAATAAGTTGAAGATAACAATTTGACATCGGCTATTACTTAAAAAAACTAAGTTGAGTATATTTTGGTTGAGTTCATAAACCAACGAATTTGTTTAAAGGAACTAACATTTAAAATTAATTTAATAATAATACATTCTAATGGCTTGTTTAAAAATTGTATAGTTAATTTATTGTTTATGTGAGGTACATTTTTAATTTGGATGTACTGTAGAACAGTCTTCAATTGATTAGATATTAATCTAGAAAATCAAGCACAGGCCTTTTGAATTGATTGATTATATAAGAGCATGGGACTCAAAGGTTAACACAAATTAGGCAGGAAAACAAATAGGTGGGAATAATTAGGCGAATCAGGAATTAGTTATTTCTGATTAGATTTTGATACTCTTAGATTTCTGATTTGACAGTGATACATTTGGATCAAAGCTTGATAAAATCTGCGATTTCAGTAATTTAAATGTACCAAAGCAAATTATATTATAATTTGTATTATAAATTTGAAAATGTTACATTAACCGTCAAGCACTAGCGTAGGCAACATTTTGGCCGCTTATTTAAAAAAATTGCGCTGTACTTGACTGACACATCTGGCCACAAAAAACCTATAGGCCAGATACATATTTAGTCGCACGATGTCAGTCGAAATAAATTTTTAATCAGCATTGATTCAAGGTCAATTAGTATTCTGTGCATGAATACACCACAAACAGCCAAGTTACCACCTGGCAATTGCTTGGGTTAAGACACTTCACTGAAGCGATTGACGAAAATATAAGTAGTTATTATTATGCCATTATATTTGGTATATTATGTGCATCTTATACGTAATTAAAGAATACCTGTAGATTTTGTGTGGTTAGAAAAGTACAGTGCAATTCTTTTTAGAAAATATGGCCAAAATGCCGCTCACAAGAGCACTTGAAGATTGAATGTTTTACAAATTTTGTACTGCAAATCTATTTAATTTTAAAATTATTTGTATACTTGTGCACACATATTATATGATATCCATTGAGATGCTTATACTTCCTTTGTGAAAATTCAATGGAAAATCCGAAACTAATAAACTGAACAAAAATTTAAGTAGTTATTTCAAATATATGCCATTATATTTTGAATATTTATGTGCATCTTATATGTAATTAAAGAATACCTACAGATTCTGTGTGGCTAGTAAAGTACAACATAATTTTTTTTTTAGAAACGGTGGCCAAAATGTTCTTGAAGATTAAATGTTTTAAAAATGTTGTACTGCACAACTATTTAATTTTAAAATTATTTGTATACTTATGCACTTGTATTATGTGATGTCTATTCAGATGCTTATATGTCTTTTGTGAAAATTCAATGGAAAATCCGAAAACTAATAAACAAAGGTAAGCGGCCAAAGTGCCGCCTGGCAACCGCTCACATAGAATTAAATTAGCGCAAGTGCTTGAAGGTTAAAAGCCTAATGCAAGCAGATATCCAAGTCTATAGTTCAACAAATACTATCACTAGAAAAATTAATTTGTTCGCTAGTTGATTTCTTGTACGAAGACAGGTTAAATTAAAATGAGCAATTTAGTGAATATTCATAATAATGACCAATACATTTTTAGAAATTTGATGGTACATAAATAATTTTGGTAAAGCGGACAAACGCTTAAAACATAAAACTTTGATATTTTAGTAAATTAGGTTCCTGAGATAAAACAAAAATCATATCTTCTGAAAGAGGCTAAGGTGTATTGTATTTATTATCGGATCACTAATACTAAAGTTTAAATTTTACCTTGCCCTTTTAGAGAATCAATTGCATGTATGGTATTTTGTAGAATGTAAATCTTGCCACTCAAATAGAAATAATGAACGTCGACAAAGTAACTCATATCTCAAAGTAAGTTCAGAAGCCCATTTATAACACCCATTTGAAACTTTATACATTACGCTGTTTTAATACACTCTTTCTTTAAATAGTTTAAAATGCAAAAGGTTTAAGGTTAAAATATATAAATTTGACTTTTTTAAAAAGTTTTTCTATATTAAAGTACACACCGAGGTTGACAGTTCCTTAAGGATGTTATCGTTAGTAGGTGAACGAAGTTGTGTTTCTAACACATCAGTTCCATTCTCTTCAATCTCTTCTTTATCATCTGAATCCTAAAAAAGGCAAACACATTAATGTTAATGGCTGATATTTTTACAACAGCATTGAAATAATTTCTTATTAATTTAATCAAATAATTTGAATTTGATTCATTTATTGCGTAACTTCACTCTAAGTCTTTCAGATTCTTAAATTTTCAGTTGTTTAGCAACCATTAAGTACATTTAATATATTGCTAGAATGAAAATTTGTACTGGCATTTAAAAAACCATTAAAAAGGACCCTAAACCTTTTGAAAAAAATGATAGCATTTGTTGTATTGTGGTTTTCACTTATGATCCTGCAACTAAGCGCCAAACAATGCATTGAAAGAGCTCAGTTCATCGAAACAGAGAAAGCTCGAATGACCGAATCAAAATTCAAACCAATGATCATTGTGTTTTTCAACATCCGTGGGGTTGCGTGCATAAATTGGATACCTGAAAGTCAAACTGTGAAATCAGCAATGACTACACTCCGTGAAGGATTAAGAAGAAAGCGATCTGAGTTGTGGAAGTTATGGATTATTCTTCAGAACAATGTACCGGTCCAGAATGCATTATTTGACAGGACATTTTAAGCCAAGCAAAACTCTGTTTCCTATGTTGGAACATCAACCCTATTCACCCGAACTTGCACCAAGAGACATTTTAATTCAAGCAAAACCCTGTTCCCTATGTTGGAACATCAATCCTATTCACCCAAACTTGCACCAAGTGACATTTTTCCGTTCCCCAAGGTGATATCAGTACTGAGCAGTGGCGCACCAACGGGGGTGGACGAACGGGACCTGTCCCCCCCCAGAAGGTCTATTTAGTAATGTGGATTGTATTTTAAACTAATCGATCGTTGAATACGTAATCGATCGTTGAATACGTAGTCGATATTCAATAAAAAATTACATTGTTTATGATTAATTTCGTGATGTGATCACGACAAAATAATCGTTCTTTTTGAAATAAATATGATTTTTACACTACACAATCATGATTTTCTTTCAGTGATGTTTGAGTCTCGGCGGTCTGGTTCATGAGTTGACGGTATGCGAGCGCTGATTAGCGCCGCATTGATAATGCTGAAAACCGGGCGTTAAATTCAGGAGTTATACGCGATGTTGAAAGCGCGACGTTGGTAACGTGGGTCCCGTGTTATACACAGCGTTTTTGAAGCTTTGTCAACGTTGCGTTCTTCACTTCCAAAATGGAAACCATTCAGTCATTCTGTCTACGTGTTTTACAAATAATAGAAACATACGAGGAATTGTGAATCAGGAGGGCTAGACGGTGGGGTACACACCCAGTGCTTTCAAATCGTGTATCAAGCTTCAGCTATACTTACACGAGCTGAGCTTAGTCGAGCCGACCCGGTCCGTCGCGGAAATCCGTAGCAGTGGATAAATCTAACAGACCCGCACCGTTCCGACATGCGTCGGAAGGATGCGCACGCATTCCACCTCATCACAACTACTACCACAACTACCATGAATTGCAAAATTATCTTGGAGGAACACTGAAAGAGATCGAACTTTCTTTCTGGTTTTGACCTGTGTATGATCGTGTACATTTTGAAGTACAAAATAATCATTTTGAAATAAAAAAGTGCCCGCGTCAATCCGCATTGGCAACGCTCAACGCCCGGTTAACTTAAATTCGTTAGCGTGGATAGCGTTCATGTAACATGGCCCACAGTAGTTGCAGTAACCCAATTAACTGACGTTGAAAACGCGGCGCTATCAGCGCTCGTATATCGTGGCCCTAAAAGGCAGAGCGCTGGTGTGCTGGCTAGACCGTCACTCAAGGTTAGTGCGAGGTGATCTTGCGGAAAGAATGTTTATATTGCACTATTGTCTGACTCAAGCCCATCACCATTCACTTTAAAGAGATATATAATGTTTCAGACTTTGTGATAGATTACAGAACTTTCATCCGTTTAGGATTTGTTGAATATATATATACTGTATAAATATTCTGACCTGAGCTTAGTCCCCCCCCAAGCCAAATCCTCGGTGCGCCACCGGTACTGAGATTATTTCATCATCAAAATATTTATTTTTTTAAAATCACTTCTCTCGAATATTTCTGAATTGTTTTTTGTTTTGTTGCTGGACATTGCATAAAAGATAAAACAAACATAAAAAACAATAAATTTAAAAGCTAATATCTACAAAATTTGAACGTAGTTCATTGTGCTAGCTAGTTTCAGTTATTTAAATGAAAAGTTAGTAAATATATACACACAACTCAAACCAACAGCAATAATGATAATTACTAAATGAAATTAGATTTACTCTATAACTCTTTTCACACGAGCTCAACATACGACTGATGAACATACTTTAGAATCATAAATATCTTCTTGAATCATAAAGATAACGCATGGGCAAAAGATCTGTCAAACTGTAGTTCACATAATTTCCGAATAAAAGTAACTTGGACAGGTAATACGATAGTATCAGAAAGGTCACCTATTAAAATTGAACAGACATGCATAAAAATTTTATTCCCTCCTAAACATAAAATTTTTAATTGATTGGACAGTTTAATTATTGAATATGGTTTTAGTGTACTGAATTATAGAATTTTGAATTCTAAACTGAAAAATTTAAATTATGAATTTAATTCATGGTTTAACTGCTGACAACCTATTTAATTTATAGTATTATTACTAAACAATCTAAGGTCTAAAGCAATGTTATAAAATTAATGTGTTGTCGAATTAGTGTTAGTTAAAATACATACTGAGCTCAATAATTTCTTAAAGTTATCTTCCTTAATAGATGGAGGGAGTTGTGATAATTTAGCTGCATTCTCCTCAGATTTCTGAACATATTTTTCATCCTCTGAATCTGATTCCTGAAAAAATAAACACTCAAATGCATTGTCTCTTATTTTTGTACAGTAGAGCGTCAACTAAATAGACATTTATCACAGAGTAGAGGCAAATAGTGGAATATTAAAGTGGATTGTGAGTGAAATACTACATCATATGAAGGATGCAAAGGTTTGGAATGGAAGTTTCACATATACAACAATTCTAGCTGCTGTCTGCGTCGTGTGAGCGATGGCTCACCTGTTTCAACAAGCAGACTACTAATGGGACTAGAACGAAAAGCTCCAGATGCTAAACGTAGATCAGTGTTATGAACGGAATCAATCTTTTTAAGAACCGATGACCTAGCTGACCAATAGACTATGGACTCATAGTCAATTCGTGATCGAATAAGAGCTCGGTAAAAACGCAGCATGCAGGTTCTATCGGCTTCCCAAAGAGAACCGCTTAAAACCCATAACATATCTAAGATCTTGATGCAGCGTGATTTTAAATTTGTCAAGAGAGTCGTTGGTCAAATATAAGATCTAAAAATGTGACAGTGTTATCGAAGTGAAGTCGAGTTCCGTTTAGATATAAAGTGGGACTAAAATGCTGTCTGCGATCAATAAAAGCAATGCATCGAGTTTTAGCAGCGGAAAACTTAAATCCTGTCTGATTATACCATGTTTGTATTTGTTGATCGTTAATTGCAGTGTTCTTTCTGCGGTTGCCATGTTTCGGGTTGCCACGTAAATGGCAAAATCATCAACAAAAAGAGAATAGTGGACAGATAATCGGACATTAGCAGTGATACTATTAATAGCAACTGCAAATAAGGTGACGCTAAGTACGCTGCTTTGAGGGACACTATTCTCTAAATAAAATCGATCTGATAAGGTGAACCCAAGACACACATAAAATATCGATTAGAAAGGAAATTTTTAATAAATGCTAAGATTCTCCCATGAATACTCCAAGATTGTAATATAATTAGAATTCCTCTTCTCCAGGCCGTATCACTTGCTTTTTCAAGGTAAAAAAACACGGCAACAAGTGTCTGACGAAGAAGAAAGACATTTTGAACGGCCGACTTTAACAAAACAAGCTGATCGATGGATGATCTTCCTGTCGGAAACCACACTGTTCTTTACAGATGAGTTGGTTACTTTCAAGGTACCATACAAGCCGTCGATTGACCATCTTCTCCACCAGTTTACATAGAACGCTGGTGAGAGAGATAGGACGGTAACTACTTGGATCAGTTTTGTCTTTTACTGGTTTTAATAGAGGAATTACTACGGCCTCCAACCAAGAATCAGGAAAGATATACCCATCCCATGTATTGTTGTATATTTGGAGAAGAGCTGCCCTACCCGACTCTAGAAGGTGTTTAATCATAGAATATACGATATTATCGGGTCTGGGAGCTGAATCCGTAGCCAACAATAAGGCAGATTCCAATTCATCCATTGTAAATGGGTTATTTAACGGAGAATCTTGCAATATGCTGATAGTGAATGGCATGGCTTCTTGAGCAATTTTATGTGTACGAAAAGCATCTTAATAAACTGTAGTTGAAGAGAACCTAGATTAGGATGAGCCCAAAATGCTTACAATTTGTCAATATTCCATCCTGCTGCATCAGTCCAACCAAAGGAGCAGAGGAAACATGGCCACATACAGAATGTAACTTCTTTGTTCTCTTTGTTTCTCGCTGTTAGTTTCCACTAAAATTATGCTATTCTGTGAAAATTACAGGGCTTACAGTTCCAGTAATCGCTTTCTTAATCACAAAGGCGATATCTATGATAAATCTTTGTCTTTTTTGGCGTGAGAAAAAACTAGAAATTTGGGAGCTGGCAACTCAGAAGAATGCGGCAACTCTAACCTATTCTTCAAGAAACAGTGGACCTCACCTTAATTTCCATAGTTCGACTACAAGGAAACATCATTCGACTTCAGAGAATAGGCCTAATCAAGTGAAATCACAGGAGGGAGAAGCCAATGTTAGTGTTAAGTGTTGGTGTTGTGGTAAAAATGGGCATCAAACAAAAAAGTGTTATTATAGAAATTATACGTGCAATTATTGTAAGAAAAAAGGTCATTTGGAAAGTGTTTGTCGTTCTAAAATACAGGGTAAGGCAAATGCAAATTTTTACAATACTAAGTACAGGCCTAATTCAAATATTAACAGAGCCACTAATAATCAATACAAAACAAGTGTCTCAAATAAGAATAAGCACAATTATGTACATGATAATGATCCAATTTGTGATTTACCAAATTTATTTAAAATAGACAACTATAGAGAAAAAGTTGATCCTATTAAAATCGATGTATAGTTGAGAATCAAATTTTGCAGTTTGAAATTGATTCAGGGGCAGGAGTTTAAGTGATTAATGATAATTGTTATGAGAGTATTTTTAATACACTAGAATTAAAACCAACAAAATTAGTATTGAATTCTTATACTAATGAAAAAATAGTTCCATTAGGAGTTTTAATTGTAAATGTGACTCATGCAAATATTACTAAAAAGTTAGAATTATATATGATTAAAAATGGGGCTAATCCTTTGTTAGGTAGGGACTGGATTAAAGCTTTACATGTACAGATAAGTATTCCTGATTTGAGTTTAAATAACAGTACAGAAATTTTAGAAAGCGATAAAACCAAAATAGTTTCAAAATTATTTCAAGAATTTCCAGAAGTTTTTAGCAATAAATTGGGGGAATTTAAAGGTGAACCTGTTCAATTAACACTTAAACCAAATAGTATTCCTAAATATTGTAAACCTAGTTCAATTCCGTTTTCATTAAGAGAAAAAGTGGAAGCTGAAATTGAACGATTACAACATGAAAATATTTTAACACCAATAAATTCAAGTGATTGGGGTAAACCTATAGTGCCAGTAATAAAACGTAATGGAAAACTGCGTATATGTGGAGACTTTAAAGTAACAGTCAATCCAAATTTAGAAATTGATAGATATCTAATACCCCGTATTGAAGATATTTTTGCAATCCTTCAGAAAGCTGAAACATTTAGTAAGCTAGATTTAAGCCAGGCATATCAACAAATTGCTTTGGATGAAAAATCAAAGAAATATTGTACTATAAGCACACATAAAGGGTTATTTGTTTATAATAGAATACCATATGGAATTGCTTCCAGTCCAGGCATCTTTCAAAGGATGATGGAACAAACTTTACAAAACATTCCAGGGGTAGGAGTTTTCTTAGATGATATTGTAATTACAGGATCAAACACAGAAGAACACTTAAATAGAATTAAGCAAGTTTGTATCCGTTTAAAAGAAAAAGGGTTAACTGTTGAAAAACAGAAATGTAATTTCTTTTGCGAAAATTTAGAATATCTAGGTTTTATAATCAGTACGGACGGGTTAAAACCCACACAAAGTAAAACAAAAGCTATACTAGAGGCACCACAACCTAAAAATGTATCTCAATTAAAAGGATTTCTTGGATTAGTAAATTACTATAGTAAATTTATCCGAAATATGTCTACACTCCTAGGTCCTTTATACAATTTATTAAAAAAGGACAACGATTTTAAATTTGATAAATCTTGTTTAAAATCTTTCAATGAAATTAAAGCTAATTTAGCATCAGCCGAGGTATTAGCACATTATAATCCAACTTTACCGCTTAAATTAGCTTGTGATGCATCTCACTATGGTATAGGTTATGTTTTATCTCAAATTCAAACAGATGGTACAGAGAGACCTATAGCTTTTGGTTCTCGTACTCTGAACAAAGCCGAATTAGCTTATTCGCAGATTGATAAAGAAGGATTAAGTTTGGTTAGTGGAGTAAAAAAATTCAATCAATACCTATGGGGTAGGAAATTTGTATTATGCAAAGATCACAAACCATTATTGTCTATTTTTGGGAGTAAAAAGGGACTGCCTGCTTTTGCTGCGAGCAGACTGCAAAGGTATGCATTGTTTTTATCCTCCTATAGTTTTGATATTTGTTATATTAAATCACACAACCATGGAAATGCAGATGGTTTGTCTAGATTGCCTTTAGAAATAAATGAAGGTATGGTAAATTCAAATGAAACAAGTATTACAGGTACTTATTTGCAATGTATTATTGATGATGAAATACCATTAAGTTTTAAAGATATTACAAATGAGTCAGAAAAAGATTTTGTTCTTAAACGAATTATAAATCATGTATTGTATGGTTGGCATAATGAAAAAGACAACTCTTTAACGCCTTATTTTGTTAGGAAAAAATGAACTAACTGTAGAACAAGGTATACTTATATGGGGACATCGTGTAGTTATTCCAGACAAATTTAGACAATCAATGTTAAAAGAGTTACATTCTAGTCATCTTGGAACTGTCAAGATGAAAGCGTTAGCCAGATCTTATATCTGGTGGCCTTTAATTGATTTAGATATAGAGCACATTACAGGTAGTTGTACTCCTTGTTTATTAGAAAGAAACAATCCACCTAAAAGTATGTTACATGTATGGAATTATCCTGATAGACCTTGGTCTAGAATTCACATTGATTTTTTGGTCCTTTCAAGTCTAAATTATTTTTAATTGTCAAAGATGCTTTTACAAAATGGATAGAAGTTTTTGAAGTACCTTCTACAGCTGCTAAATTTACTATATCTCATTTGAGAGATTTATTTGCTAGATTTGGTTTAGTAGATTTAATTGCTTCCGATAATGGACCACCATTTAAGTCACACGAATTCAAGACATTTTTATTAATGAACGGAATAAAACATTCATTAATTATTCCACCTTACCATCCTTCTACTAATGGTTTGGCTAAAATGCTGTAAAAATGGTTAAAACTAAACTTAAATGAGCACTTCATGAAAATATTAATTTGGACATTGCCTTAAGTAGATTTTTATTTAATTATAGAAATTCAATACATGCAACGACCAACGAAACACCTGCAAAACTCATGTTCAATAGATCTCTTAAAACTAGATTAGATTTAATACGACCAACGAAACACCTGCAAAACTCATGTTCAATAGATCACTTAAAACTAGATTAGATTTAATACGTCCAAAATTAATAGAAATTATTCAACAAAACCAAGCAAAACAAATTGAAAATGCTAAGGGTGGTAAGACGAGACATATGTTTCCTAACCAACCTGTTTTAGTAAAAGATTACAGATCTCAAAGTAAAAAATGGATTGAGGGTAAAATTATTAAAAAATTGAGTAATGTTACTTATTTAGTTCAATTACACTCAGGTATTATTTGGAAAAGACACATCGATCAGATGATTGCTGTGGACTCTTTTATAGATCCACAACTGTCAACTGAACAGGATGTGATAATAACTTCACAAAGGGAAATGACAATTCCTGGGAAACATATGACTCCAACTAAATTATTTAAGTCTCCAACTCAGGAAATTGAAAAGCACTCAGTTCCTGATGTGGATGAAGGGGAAATGGGTCATAAT
>JAGFPH010000159.1:29254-88077 GCA_018207615.1 Philaenus spumarius | reverse complement strand
GCACACGTGAAGCAAATACCTATCTGACGCCACCGTCACTCCCGATTGCTATCGAGATGGACGCAGTTTCTGTTGAGACGCGCATCACTTTCCCCCTATCCTGATACCTGGCAGTACTCAACTTGCTATCAACTTGGCAGTGCACTGTCTTACCCCTCATCTAAGTGAAATTAGTTTTTGAAGTCTTTCGACACTGTGACGAAAATATGGACATGATACCTATTCAAAACCTAGCCTAGATTATACTTTTATTATCAATGTATTCATTTTATTCAAAATTTAAAGACGAAATATCCATTATTTAACTTCGGAAACATTCAAAAATTTCCGTATATCATATGCACATATTCCATTATTAATTATGTCATTATAATTTTAATAACTTCTCTAAGCCTATCAATAAAAAATCAATTAAAAAATAATATTTTTATCTTTAATTTGATATATAAAAATGTACGTAAATACTCAATTTGAACAAATAGGCCAACAATATGTTCGATCCACCTCGGTTGGTGGAAAATGAGAGACTATCAATGTTGACGCCGATAGGATGCAGATTGAAATGATGCAGCATCCCACGTCCTTTTGCAGCTAAGTGCACCGGGCTAATAGTTACACCCCTCTAAATTTAAGGGGAATTTTTGCATTATTTCCACAACCTAACAAAAATGAAAGATACATTTTTAAATATATTTTCTCAGCTACATTGAAAAATGTCTTAAATTTTACACAACAATAATAGACTCATAAATATGTATTTGGCTTAAAATAAAACTGTACACATTGAACATTTTTTTTATTTACACAAAACTTGAATTGTTATAAAGAAATAATTTTGGAAGTAGTTTTATACTGTTTTTATTGTGATAGTATTCAAATAAATATTAAACACTTTAATAATTATTATTATTTATTAAATTAAAAATATTACATTTATTTATTATAATATTGATATCAAGATTTTAAATATTGCATAAGTGTTTCGTTTCCTCCAAATCAGTTAACTATTTTTTACACTTGTCATCACTCATAATAGTAATAAACCTACTCTCATCTGTATCAAGGTAAACCTATTGTTTGACTCAACGTATGTCGTATTTATGAAATGGTCAATAAACTATAAACTATCTACACAATTTTATTTTAATAATTATAAAATACCAGTTAGCAAATTTTAAATCTTATACCCCTCTGGACATGGAACCAGGTGCTGGCGGCAACCCCGCACTCCCCTGACGACGCCATTGGTTACACATACTTACGAATAAATGCTGCATTTTTGTATCTAATTTGTATTATTCTTGGTTACTTGGCTCAATTATTCACAATGATTTTAGTGTACTTAATTACGTAACTTTTATTTTTAAAACCATTCAATTTTTTAATTATAAATTTGTAACATTATAACAATTAAACATTAATCTTTATCTTTCCAAATTAAAATTACACACCGTATTAAATAAATTCTTAACGATGTCTTCTACAGAGGATGAATTTAATTGTGGAGCTAATACTTTAGTTGTATCCTTATCAAAACTTTGATCATCGTTTTCACTATACTCGTTAGCTGTTTCCTCATCATCATTATGACCATTGTCTTCATCAAACTCTTCTTCGCTATCACAATCTGATTCCTAAAAGAAGAAAAACACTAAATAAATATAATGGTTAAAGTTCTTACTTTAATAAAATAAAACCTGAACACAAAATCTCACAATAAATATGTTTACTAACCTCAAACGTATTTAGGTTTGAGGTTAGTAAACATATTTATTGTGAGATTTTGTGTTCAGGATTTATTTTATCTAAGTTACTTTCTCACAAGTACAGCTCATTAGTTACTTATTCTTACTTTAAAATTTGATAACTAATATAAATTGTTTGTCTAGTTGCCAGTGGTTAGTAATCTTTTCTGAAAGAAGAAACAT
The DNA here is from genome assembly GCA_018207615.1 of Philaenus spumarius. NCBI lineage: Eukaryota > Metazoa > Arthropoda > Insecta > Hemiptera > Aphrophoridae > Philaenus > Philaenus spumarius. Next base: position 86,149 of record JAGFPH010000159.1, on the reverse strand, counting down.
CAACTATTTCTTCTAGGAGTTTGACAGGAAGGTTATTTTCTAAACTAATTAAAAGTTTAATTAAGAAATTTACTGCTATAAAATTACTTCGTCTTCACTATACTCGTTAGCTGTTTCCTCATCATCATTATGATCATCATCTTCATCAAACTCTTCTTCGCTATCAGAATCCGATTCCTGAAAGAAGAGAAACATGAAATAAAAGTAATTTTAAAGTTACTACTTCAAAATTTTTTAACAAATATAAATTATTTGTTTCTAATTGCTAGAGGTTAGTCTGTTATATTCTCTGAGAGAAGAAACATCAACTATTTCTTTAAAGAGTCCGATATGTAGGTTATTTTCTAAACTAATTAGAAGTTACATTAAAAAATTTACTGCTATAAAACTGGTTCCTAATATTGATAGTGAAGGAAACAAATATCATTTGCAGTTTCAGTATTGTACATGATCAGCACAAAACAGCGACAACAACCACCAGGATTACTTATTTAAGATTAGTAAAACACAGATAGAAAACTGGTATAACTCTAAGCAAGTATTAAAAAAATAGAAAATTATAAAACTTTTGAAAAGCATTTGAGTGATTTGTTATTGAGAGCCAAGTGGTTCTTACTCATGGGTGAGTTTTAGTTTATGAATTGAAGGTATTAGTCCGTGCCCAAATCTTTATTGTTAGAGGACACTTTATTCAGTTATTGTTTAAAGTATTTACACCTATCATAGTTGCAAAATACAATTTTATATTGTTCTACTATTATTGTTGTTTATACAGTAGACTCTCATAAATCCGGATCATGAAAATCCGGACTCCGGACCTCTAATTGGGAATATATATATATTTTTAATAAAACATTGGTAAAACCCATGCGATTAATCTGCATAGCATAAATGACATGTATTTTGTACCTTCGCACACTACATGTTTTATCGAAATTGATGTAGTTTACGATTCACAAGGCACTGGAAGTTTCCGCGCTGAAGTGTTAGTTACGTTTGTTGTTTATTCTTTTTTTAGTTTGCTGCAATAATCTCTACAGGATTAAATTTTCATTCCTTATGTTTTATAAATAAATTTCCAAATTATTTTTACGTACTGTGTTTCTTTTTGTTTACTTTTATTTAAAGAGTTTGGAACAGTAATGTAGATTCTTTTTTTATTAAAACCGTTCAATACTGTTCACAAACTTAATTTTTTCATTTCTGTGTTTTACTTAATTGCAGTAAAGTACTGCATTATGTATATTTCAGTACCATAAGTTGATGTGCCAGAGTGTTAAAGTATCGTTGGGTATCAGCACAGTGCGATGGCGATAGTATGTGCGGCTATACATCGCTCTTATGCCCGACTCCATAAAATCCGGATTTTTGAGAGTCTAACTGTATTTTCCTAAGTTTTGTCAGTTACCGATAGTCACACATAATTTGTTTGTTTATAATAAATTGTTTTAATTTAAGTTATTGGATTTTTTATTTATTTATTATTTTAATAAGTTTTATAATCCAGTTATTTCGAATGTTTATTTATTTAATGGTATAGAGGATTTCGTTTAACTCTGAACATGAGCTTTCACCTGGTCATTGTATTTATAGTACATATCATAATTATTGTAATCTGAAATGTCTGGGTGCAGGTTTAAATATAGTGAAATGATGACTTGCTTGTTCAGTCTTAACACTCGTGTAGATTTTGGAAACTTGAGTATACAATTTTATTTTAATAGTTTATTTTATCTGTACAGTTTCTCAACTATCAAATACACACCAAACTAAGCAGTGTCTTAAGAAAATCTTCATTATTGGTTGAAATCAATTCTGTTGATGATGTTTTGGTTGCCACCTCTTCAATTTTCTTTCCACTTCCTTCAATAAACTCTTTTGTGTCATCTGAATCCTGAAGAAAGAGATATCCTTAAATGATATGTTTAAATACAATATTTATTTAATCTAAAATATATTTGTTTTAATCCTTCACACAGAATGAGTTCGCTGCCAATGTTAGATATCATTAAAATTTATTAAATACAGACTTCACTCTTCTCCTCTTTCTCCTACAAACACATTTATGAATTGGATGATCAGCCACACATACCTTATATTCAATCTCTTGTATAGTTTTAACTGTCAATACTCAATATTCTTCATGTGTTTTAAAGATCCCATTACAATATATAAACCTCATAACTAACTTAATCGTTTTAAAAAAAAACTAAAAAATATAAATCTATTATTATTTTAAATGTATTAACATATAATATCTACCTTAATCAACAAATTTGTCAAAAACTGTAAAGCTATAATATTTAGTTTAAAACAACACTAGCACCAAAAATTACTTTTTTATTTTTCCTATAAGACACAAAATTATTGTGTGTTTGTAATTCTAATAAATTATTTTTACATTTTTAAATGTGTTAGCATTTAATTGCATTAACACTAATAAAAGTCCAAAAATATTATTTTCTCTCTAAAGATTAATAATTTAAACTGTTAATTGGATATTAATATTGCGAAATATAAATATTTTCTTTATTATTTATATTTATAAGATATTCTAAAAATGTATGGGACAAAAATATTATTTTCTCCTTAAGATTATAGATTTCTAATCTAATAAGTGGTTTTTGGTTATTATGTAGCAAAATAAAACTCCTCTCTTTAGTGTATAGTTACAAGATATTTTACTAAAATATGGGGCAAAAATATTATCTATTATGAAAATGAAATGACAACTTAGTAGTTCAGTTATAACATTTATGTATGGATTTTGAAAACTTGAGTATACAATTTTAATAGTTTATTTTATCTGTACAGTTTCTCAACTATCAAATACATACCGAACTAAGTAGTGTCTTTAGAAGATCTACATTAGTGGTTGAAATCAATTCTGTTGATGACATTTTGGTTGCACCCTCTTCATTTTTCTTTTGATTTCCCTCAATGAACTCTTTTATATCATCTGAATCCTGAAAGAAAGAGACATTGTTACTTAAATATATTTTTATGTTTTTAAATATAATATCAAAACAATATTTATTTAATCTAAAATATACTTTTTGTAATCCTCCTTACAGGGTGAGTGCAAACTGATTTAATGTTTTGGTAGTTAGTACTCTGCCAAGCCTCCTCTGACTGTCTCCTACACTCACATTTATGAATTGGCTGATCAGCGACATATACCGTCTTATGTTCAAATTCTCTTGTTTAGTTTTAACTGTTAGTACTAAATATTCTCCGAGTGTTTTAAAGATCTCATTACAATATCTTAACTTCATGACTATTTTATTTATTTAAAAAATAGATATATCAAATTTCATACGACTTAATATTTTGTTATTAAAGTTAATTTAAAAAATCGATTATTATTTTAAAATATATTAACATATTTAACTTAATCAACAGATTTGTCAAAAAGTTTTAAACCATACAGTCCCTAACAAAACAAGCACCAAAAATTACTTTTTTATTTTTCTACAAGACACAACATTAACGTGAGGCTGTAGGCCTAATTTAATATAGCCAAAACCCCGCTTACATCTGACTTGGTAATTTACAGGGTCATTGACATGTTGCAAGCGATCTCGGCCAAGTGTTCCAAGGTCAACCAGAGCCATATTGTTTTCCTTTTCTCCCATACTCTTTTCTTTGTGTCTTTAGGCTAGTTTAGTGTTGGTAGTGACAGTGAAGGGTCGTGTTTTGAAGTTGTTTAGTTCAACTTTTTGTGAATAAAAAATTGTGTGAGAAACAGAGAAAGCAAGTGTCGGTTTCAAAGGAGGTGAATTTTGATGCTTTGAAAGCAGTAAAAACATGAATTAAACGTGGTCCACTGTGTTCAGATGGAGGAACAAGAAATCAGAGTTTGAATAGTGGTGTTTGATAAGAATGTGTACCTAATCCCTTAAGAGGAGAAAAACAATACAATGTGTCGAGTATGAATAAGTTAGTGAAGCACTTTATCAGTGGTTTCGGGTGCGACGAGACATATATCGGGGCTTATATTATAGGAAAAGCTCTGGAACTTTATGAGGAATTGAAATAAGGACTACCTGGGTTCACGGCAAGTAATGGCTGGTTAGACAGATGGAAACAGTGATATGGTATCAAACGGCTCAACATTTGCAGAGAAAAATTATCTGCCAAAACTAATAATGTAAGTGGGTTTAAGATGAAAATTTATAAAGTTATTGAAAAAAAGTTGATTTCTGGGACAAATTTACAATTGTGATGACACAAGCCTTAATTTTCGCATAAAATAATTATGTAGGATAGAATAATTAAATTAATGATCTGTTGTCAATTTCATTGACAGAATTGATAGCATGTGTTTATTCAAACCAATATGTTGCTCACTTGCATTTTGCATAACTCGACAACCTCAGTCAGCATTGTGTCGAGTTAACGGGGTTCTACTGTACATACTTTTTTACATTTTTAATTGTGTTAGCATTCAACTGCAATAATACTTATAAAAGATGCAACATTATTATTTGCTACCTTAAGATTAATACATTAAACTCTTTGAGGATATTAATATTGCAAAATATACCCTGTCTATGTATTATTTATAGTTACACGATATTCTAGAAATGAATGGGGCAAAAATATTAATTTTCCTAAATTAATTGATTGGTATTAACATTGAGAACTATAACTCTTCTCTTTATTACTTATAGTTAAAAGATATTCTACTAATAGATGGGGCAAAAAATATTAATACTCTCTAAAGTTTAATACTTTAAATAGATCCCTAAAGATTAATAATCTAAACTGATCCCTAAAGATTATTAATATGAACTGATCCCTAAAGATTAATAATCTCAACAGATCTCTTAAGATTAATAATAATCTAAACAGATCCCTAAAAATGAATAATCTAAATTGATCTCTATAGATTATTAAACTAAACTGATCAGTATAGATTATTAATCTAAACTGACCCCTAAAGATTAACAATCTAAATTGATCCCTAAAGATTATCAATCTAAACAGATTCTTAAAGATTAACAATCTAAACTGATCCCTAAAGATTAATAATCTACACAGATCCCTAAAGATTAACAATCTAAACTGATCCCTCAAGATTATTAATCTAAACTGACAACTAAAGATTAACAATTCAAACTGATACCTAAAGATTATTAATTTAAACTGATCCCAAAAGATTATTAATCTACACAGATCCTTAAAGATTATTAATCTGAACTGACCCCTAAAGATTAATAATCTAAACAAATCTCTTAAGATTAATAATCTAAACAGATCCCTAAAGATTAATAATCTAAACTGATCCCTAAAGATTAACAATCTAAACAGATTGCTAAAGATTAATAATATAAACTGATCCCTACAGATTAACAATCTAAACAGATTGCTAAAGATTAATAATCTAAACAGATCTCTTCAGATTAATAATCTAAACAGATCTCTAAATAATAATAATCTAAACTGATCCCTAAAGATTAGCAATCTAAACAGATTGCTAAAGATTAATAATCTAAACTGATCCCTAAAGATTAACAATCTAAACAGACTGCTAAAGATTAATAATGAATAGAAATAACCAAATGGTAAAATTTCACAATTATAATTTATTAATGACAAACATATGTTTCACCGTTAGGCATCATCAGGCTACTAAATTGAAATACAGCAAGTATCTTAAAACTAACATACAAACGTTTAATTCAAGTCGTGGAAAGTGTTTCTAAATGTGACTAGCCTGCTTGTTGCACAAAGCTACTGCAATAAAATTTTGTGCAAATCTATTTAAAAACAGATTTCTGACAACAAATTTTTTTTAAATTGACCCATTAGTAATCAAGAAATGAGCATCTTTCTTTCCCTCATCAGGTAAACGGTTATTAATAATTGTTCCGTTGTTAAAAATATGGTTAGTGATATTACTTATACAAGTTTTATTTAAAATCCACAAAAAAACTCTTGTGATTTCAATTAGATGTGTGATTGAATAAATTAATCACTATACTTTATTTATTCGTACCGTATCTCTAGACTAAAAAAACTACGTACCGAGTTAAGTAATTCCTTAAGAACATCTTCAACAGGAGATAAGATTTGTTTTGTTGATACTTTAGTTGATTGCTCATTAAACTCTTCTTTTTCATCTGAACCTGATTCCTAAAAATGATAGAAACACATAAATTGAAAGGATAATGGAATTACTGGTGTTCTTAGTTCTTTATATTCATATAGTACACATACTTATAACTAAATGCTGCATTTGTTTATCTAATCTTTAATCTCCCATCCTGAAGGTTGATACTGTACACAGATCATCATCAGCCTTAACAATTAAAGCCCACACAAAAACATCTGTAAACACTACATTCGTTTACAAGTTTGCCATAATAAACAAAATTATTTTTGTTGAAATTGAAAATATATATAAATTAATAAATTCAAAAATAATACAGCATACTGCATTTAAAATACCTTTACAATTTGCCAAAAAATAACATTTTATCTTTCCACTATGGCAAATATTGAATCTTAATAATAATTTTGGCAACAATAATGGTAATTTCAAAAGTATGCTTCAGTCTCATGCATCACTACTTGGCCTAAGTGAAAAAAGAAAAAAAATTGAGACTTCATTCCATAATGTTTAAGTTTTAAATTAATTTTAGAATTTTAAGTTTGAATATATTTTTAATACTGTTTATACTCTTTCCTAAACAAGGGTATTAGGTATTTTAATGTATGCCTTACATGCATGGTGTTCTTAAATAGTGTTAAATTCTACTTATTTATTCATTCATTTTTACATACTAATCTTGTGAGACATAAACAACCAATGTATTAAATTGTGTTCAGTGTGTAAATTCAGTATTTTGTAACATTTTATGAGTAGACTTAATTTACTGGCCTGAAGATGCTGCCTATGGCACTGAAACATGTAGCCACGGAATAATAAAAAAACAATAATTTTCAAAAGATTACAACTAACTAAAGGTATTTATTATATAATTATCTAAGTGTAAAACATAGGACCGAGACCGGGATAAGAACCCAGGATCTTTGGTAGAGGTTATATTCTAAAAAACACAAACAGTTATTTACATTTATGAACGTGGTTCAAGGAATCAATAATTTATCGGTAAACCATTCAATATGAGCTATAACAATTAATTATAGGCTACACTTTTATTTTTTACAATTAAAAAATAACCACTTAATATGAAGATGTTTGAATTAACTTATACATAATTTATTTTTAATATTTGCTCTAAATTGAAATAAACACCGATGATGAAACATCTTTTAAGACATTTTCATTGGGGATGAAACATTGGATCATCTTCTTCATTCTCTGACTCTCATTATTCAAGAAAAAGGAAAAATTGTATCATAATGAAAACAAAATTTGTGTATTTTTAAATAGTTTATAGATATGAGTGTTCCTTTGTTTTAAATATGTTATTAGATTGTTTGCTTAAATGTCCAAATAAAAATGGTCTCTCTAATGGCTTAAAAAAAAAAAGGTATCAAAAAATTAAATTTTTAATAAAATTTATACCTGTTAATAAAACTTATTACAGTATGTTGTGTAATATATTTTGTATACAACATTTTAATATATAATTAAATGCAGAAATTATTTAGTATTAGAAAGTGTGATAGTAAGAGAAATGCAAGCTTGGAGAACAGGGTATAATTCAGTTAGGTTTATCCAGACGTTTGGTGGTGGAAACTTTTATATCTGCAAAAACTGACATAAATATTTCTTTGTGTGGCTTGGGAGAGCTGCAACTTCCAAGTGTAAAAAAAGAGCACTTATCTGACGACAGCCTCACATGACTTTCTTTCGCTGGAAGATCAATTTCCTTCTACAGAAGGAACATTTTAAAGTAATTGATATGGCTGCCATAGGTCTGTAAAATCATCTAACCTACTTGAGCAACCTGGCTTGAATAAACAGATTTTGCTACAAAAGTATTGTTAGAAGAAATTATGCTGATGGGTTCGCCCCTTATCCAGAAATTGATGTTCCATCTACATGAACAAAATTTTGACTGTTTCATTTCTACATGAATTTAAAACTATCAAAGATGCAAAAGACGTTTTAGTTTCTATGACAAAAATTTTTAGAATCTATTGTGTAAATTGTATGCATTGATATGACTTATTCAACACTACATATGTTTAACAATGACAGAGAAGAGACCCAAGAACATAGCTGCTTACTATGTGGAAAGTTAAGTTGCCATGATATTTTTAACAAATAAAGATAAAAATACTACATATAATGTATTTCGATCAATAAGATAGGTTAATTTTGGCTAAGAGAATTTTTTGATAGCAATAAATTGATTATGATTGCATACAATTTAAAGACTGAGCCGCTGTTAAATAAATACCATTTGGGTTTTAACTATGTAAAGTAAAAATTACTGTTAATGTTTATTTCTAGTCCTTATAAAATATCGTAAATATAATATTAAGGGGAAATGAAAACCAAATACACTTAACCCTTCCCACGCTACTGAAATTTCGGACCACACTGTAACGCTACATACCCCCAAAAAATTAAGTTCTCAATAAGTCAACGCTAATTTTTTTTTCGATTTTCTTATACAAAAAAAATGAGACATGGGAGGTAAAAAAAGTTTATTTAATCAAAATTTGTTTATTTGACAGCCAAATAAGTAAAAAAAACACTACAAAATTTTTTCAGTAGATTACATGAATAAAAATATTTTAAAACAAAAACTTACGTACTAACACAACAAAACAACAAACGCAGTACAGTTTCGCACGGAGTCTGCAAGTGAACTGACTTGCGAGTTAGTTGTCTATAGCGTTAGCGTTGCTAAAATCAGAGCATGAGTGGTGTAATGCGACAACTTATTTGCTCCCTCCCACAACAGTTGGAGAGCGGAGTCGATCGCCTTTATGGTTTTTAACCAAGAAATATGTTACCCAATAACTGCTGCACTCAAACGGCAAAAGTGAAAACTACTTAGTCCTGAAAATACACTCAATGTTTAAAAGCGAGTTTATTTGTCCACAGCGTTTTGGGCAAAGTCAAACTTGGCGGTTATATTCGTCTACTGCGCGGGAAGGGTTAAAATTAGTCAAGAGAAGTTCCACCACATTATTTTTTTCCTAACAGTGCCAGTCATTATATATAGGTTTAATCTTTACTATTGCTGAAAATGAAAGATCTCACAACATCAATAAATGTAAAAAAAAAACAGTATTATTACAAAAATATTTTAACAAAAATCTACTTACAGTTGAAATAATATCCAATCTTCCCATTTTTGAAGAGGAATCTTCTTTTTCTAATGAACTTTGAATTAAACATCTATTAGATTCAGATTTTAGTTCTCCTTCTCTTTCGGATGAAAAGATTTTGAATGACTGCAATCCCAGTTTATCCGATTGTTTAATTGTTTCTAACTCGGTGGATGAGGGCGAATGTTGTAAATCATCTTGTTTAGTCGCTCTGGAGGTTTTACTTTTCAACTCTACAGAATTGTCCAACTCACCAGTGTTTTGCAATGCTTCTGATAATCTACTCTCTTTAAGATCAATTGAAAGTGTATTCTGAGTTTGAGGTTCTACTCGTATTTTTTTAGAAAAACTGCAATCAAATTGTGGACGTTTTCTTTTCGCAAAAAAAATACTTTTTAATTTAGGCCGTGATTTAATTTCAGAACTAATTTTCAGAGGTGATGTGTGATTGATCTCCATGGTAAAATTATTTTTTGTTGTTGCTAATGCAGACTTGTCCAAACTGTTGTCAAATTTTTCTTTCAAAATAGAACCATCTTTAAGTTTTTTAAAAGTTCTGTCTAATGCAACTAATTTAACAGAAACTTCTCTTTCAGTTTCACTAACTGAATGGTCAATCTTGTTTTTTGAACTATTGTCAGTAATGACTTGGGAATTTAAATTGATTTTAAGAGGTGATACTGAATTATCTTTTTCTAAATTGTTGCTATCAGTAAAAGACAATGAAAATACAGCGTTAATTTTTAATTTTAATTCTGATTCGTTAAAGAAATTTCTATTTTCTTGACTATCCAAAGATTGTTCTAATGAAGCAATGTTGCTATCTAATTTTAAATGTTCATCTCTTTCATAAGTACTTACATTAGACACGGGAATTGAAGTACAATCTCTTTCTAACCCCAAAAATTCTAATTTCTCAGAATTATTTGACGATTTTGATAGTTTTAAGTTTGGAAAAGTTTGACTTTTAACATTTAAATCAGAGATAGTTTGTACATAATCAGTCACCAATGGTAATTCTACTTTTTTGGCTGTATTATTTTCAATATTTAATTCAGAACAATAACTCTTTTGTGAAAGATAACTCAAATCTATTTTAAGTTCATCTCCTGAGGAAATATCTGACAAATCTGATTCTGTTCCAGAAAATTGAGTAGAATAAGTTGTCATGTCTACAGTTAACAGGTCTGAAGGAAAATTGATCCTCCGGTGTTATGTTGAGGCCTTGTTATGTTCTGATAATGTCACTGCACTTTCATTTAGCTGTCAAAAGGCCATCATGCAGACCTACTGATTTAACTCGTTTTTTCTTCATAAGCTTGGTTCTCAATTTGAACTTAGCGTCTTAACCTTCAGCATGACATAAGACTCCATACACCAATAACTAATAGATTCACAATTTTGAAGCTCTGTGAACAAAATGTGAATATACAATTAAATAATATGTAAATAGATCAGAATATACTAGGGCTGTGCAGAAAGTAACTTATTTAAAAAAATTTAAAGCCAACCAAATAAAAAAAAAGAAATGTTACTATATACATTTAAAAGGGACAACCTTAAACTATTTTAAAATATAGTCATCATTCAAATTAAGGCACTCGTAACGATGCACAAACTTTTCAATTCCATCTCTGTAGAAATCTGATTTCAAACCCTGGTTTACTAAATTTTGTGACTAACAAGAGTAGTGATATATGAGGATAGAGCCGCAATCTTGGTGACAACAGGTTTCTGTAGTCAGAACAGCTATCATAGCATGTGGACTTTGATTTTTCCACTTTGCTCTTAGTGAATTACTGAAATGTGCGCTTAAATACAAAATCCTGCGAGTTGTGAGGTGCGTTCAGCGATTAGGTTTTTACTGTCAAAAAACCTCAAACCAAATGAAATTCATCGGCAACTTTGTGAGGTGTATGTAGATGGTATAGTGAGTGAAGGTGGAGTGAGGCAGTGGTGTATTCAGTTTAAAAATGGCTGCACCAATGTACACGATAAGGACCGCAGTGGTTGCCCCAGCCTTGTAACTGATGAAAATCAACAACAAATTATGTGAAAATTGCCTCTTTATTATTACAGAACCCTCACTTCATTTCTTCTAATTTTTATCTAGTTTACTGCATAAAATTGTAACAGGGAAGCTTGGTTATCAAAAGTTTTGTGTAAGATGGAAGCCTAAAATCTTGTCTGAAAATCATTAAAAAAACAGCATTTTGTTGCATCACTGAATTCCCTTGAAGCCTATGACAAGGATGGTAACGCACTTCTCAATTGTGTCATAAAGCATGTCAATTGTGAGATAAAAAGGCATGGAATGGGGGCACACAAGTTTCCCAGAAAACCAGTAAAATCTTTGCAAACATTATAAGTTAGAAAGATTGTGGCAACTGTGGATTTGGGACACTGAGAGAGTGCTTCTTGATGATTTCCTTGAACGAGGCACAACATTAACTCCGAAAGGTATTATAAAACATTCACAAAACAAGCAAGGGGGTAATCTGAGCTCAAAAGTGTTGCTTTCCACGACAACGCACATCTACACACGGCTAATTGTAGCCTACCCGAGAGCTCTTGGATAGGAGGTGTTTGATCATCCACAGTCCAGATCTGGCTCCGAGTGATTATTACCTCTTTCCAGCGATGAAAGCCTGGCTTACATAGCGCTTTCACAGTGACGAAGAACTTTATACCAGTGGTTGAAATCTAAGGAGACAGATTTCTACAGAGACTGAAAAGCTTGTGCACATTATGATAAGTGCCTCAGTTTGAATGGTGACTATATAGAAAAATAGTTTAAGATTATCTCTTTTAAATATATAATATAGTAAAAATTTTTTTATTTGGTTGGCTTTTAATTTCAAAATGTAAGTTACTTTCTGAACAGCCCTCATAATTATTTATTTCTTGGATATGGAGATATTCTAAAATATCTATGGTTTATAAAAATTTTAAAAGGACCACTCGGACAAATTATTTGATCTGTAAGTTATTTACTATAATTGTATCCATTTTATTATCTATTGCATTCAGAAAGTCGCTGTGCACTGTATTTAGTGCAAGTATAATGTCAAAACTTTCTTTATAACTTTGTATTCCATTATTTTACAAAAGAAGATATTATAATAAAACTAGGATAGTTTATAAAAGGAAAAGGTGTTAATAGTGACTTTCTCTGTCTAAAAAAGAACACATGCCAATTTGTTTTCAAATACATTAACCAAGTTCGTTAAAATTTTAAAATCATGGCTTTCAATTTGTCACTTATTTGTAGTCTGTTGTGAAACATTATTCAACTGTTGTGTTTTACTACCCCTCAAAGAAGAAATCTAGTGCAGTCAGATCGGTCAATCGTCCAGGCCACCAATCTCTTGAAATTATTTGTTCACCAAAGACATAGCACCATCATGATTGATGCCCTCTTCCGTTAAATGACCATAGATATTTGTTAAAATTTCAGCACAATAACTATCCACTATTAGCTTAATCATTAAAAAAATTGAACCCACAATAGACATTCTACTCACATCAATTTTAATTTTTAATTCATGTAAAGACTGTGTAAGTCCCAGAGAGTAGTTTGTTAGTTGTCGACCACATTTGCATATTTTAAGAAATCGTATATGATATACCCTCTCAGATGAAAGCACCATCCATTCACAACAATTTAGTCTTTTGGCATGGTCAGAAGGTTTCAGTTCTTGGACATAATCTACTTTGCATAGAAAATGATTCAATGATAATAATTCAGCTTTAGCAATTCCAATTTCATGTTGCTGAACTAACTTACGCAATGACTACATGATGAACCTTGTGTAGTATCTGTTTATTTAGTTTTGGTGGTCTTCACTTAGATCAGCGTCTTCAACAGAGTCTATTGCCCGGCATCAGTTGTTTCTGCAACCTTTTCAAAAAAACTTGTGCTTCACTAAATCACTATACTTGTCACATTTACAAAAGACATGTTCAAATGCTTCTTCTATTAAAGCCACACTCAACGCTAAGACAGAGCAAACAACCTACCTAATGCTGACAAACAGAATTCATCTTTTATTTGTAAGAGTACTGCATGACCTTTCGAGAGCACTGCATAAGAAGGAATAGGTATTGCCTGCAGAAGTAAGAATGCGAGGTAGCTAGAAGTGGGAATGGTTGACACACTACTATCTTTTTTGCTTTAGTTAGTCCAGGCCTTTCCCTTCAATAATATTTAGACATTCTTGCTAATCAGTTGGTTCTTGTCATACTTACGGTTTCAAATTACTGATTAATTATGTTTATAGTACTCGGACGTATAATAAAGTGTTTAGATTTTATAAATTCACAAAGAGTTAAATTTATTAATTATTTCATTTATATTTATGTATTATACATTTTTTAAGTTTATATAGAGTTTTAAGAAATTACTATTCATTATGGCTTCGACATGTAAAAAATGAATAACAGACTACTCACAGTGAAACTGGAGAAATTATAAGAAATATAATAAGAGTGTGACGAAGAAGCTCAATCTGATAGACTTGAGTAATTACGCTAACTCAGTGCAATCAATTGTGTGTATCATGAATTATTATTGGACAAGTGTGAAGCAATTGGTATTAGAGGAGTACCGATTATGTGGCTAAAATCATTTTTTTATAATAGAACACAACGAGTAAATGTTGCAGGGAGGCTGTCAAAACTAACCCAGCTAAGATATGGGGTCCCCCAAGGATCAGTTCTCGGACCGGTGCTCTTTTTAATCTATATCAATGACTTATCATCAGCGGTGCATGCAGACAGCATAGTTCAATTTGCTGATGATACAACTTTGAGTTTCCAAGCAGAGTCAATTCCAAATTTAGAGCATAAGGCTTTTCTACAAGTCAATGCGGCCAGCCAATACTTTGCCAAAAATAATTTGACAATAAATTCTAATAAGACAAAGTACATGTTTTTTAACTTGAAACATAGTCCAAATCAGACACCAAGTGTTATGTTGGATGATAGTGTACTTGAAGAGGTTAATGGTGCAAAGTTTTTGGGCTTTTGTATTGATAATAAGTTGACTTGGGTTGATCACATTGCACATATTTGCGCAAAAATTAGTAAAGGAATATTTATACTTAGAAATTTGAAATTATACTGCAATCCTACTATTTTATTAACAGCTTACTATGGTCTTGTATATCCATATCTGAACTGTGGAATTCTTCTCTGGGGAGATTCGTCAGTTCGGAATATGCAAAGGGTTTTTGTCTTGCAGAAAAAAGCTATACGGCTTATGGCAGGTCTTAAAAAAGCTGAGTCATGTAGGGTTGCTTTTAAAGATCTTGGAGTTCTTACACTTCCGAGTATATATATATTTGAGGTGATACTCTACTTTAAATTTAAATGTGATCATATCCAAAATAAAGATATACACAGTTATAGTACCAGGCAAGCTAATAATTATCGTGCTAGACAGCACAGACTAAATCTATACAGCAAACTTCCTGCACAAGCTGGTGCTAGACTGATAAATAAGCTCCCACAGAGCATTAAAGATTTGCAGCATTTTTTACCCTTTAAAAACAGCCTTAGACAGCTACTTTTGTCTAGATCTTTCTACTCTGTGGAGGAGTTCAGCAACAAACTGTAGCCGGCATTGAAATCATGGATGTATTCTCCAATTTTAAATTAAATGTTAGTTGTAGTTTATATGATTGTTTTAAATTATTTGTTATATGTTTTTAATTGTTCAAAACGAGATTGGTATAAAATTGTTATATGTTGTAGTATTTAAATCAACTATTCTATTTAAATTATGAATATTATATTTTTAGTTTAATTTTAAATTGTATTGCTTGTTCCCCGCTTTAATAGTTACGATTTCTTATCTTTGTGTTTTAAATTATTTGTTAACTTATCTGTTTTTAATTGTTCGGGTGGTGATTGGTATAAAATTGTTATATGTTGTAGTATTTATACTAATTATTCTATTATAATTATGAATATATATTTTTATCAATTATTGTAATATATAAAAATGTTAATTTATATTGGACCTAGCCTATGCATAAAAATGTCTTTTGGCTTTAATAAAAATGAAATGAAATGAAATGTGCTGCTAATTACACTGGTGTTTTACAACAAACTATCACTAAGATTCATAAAGAAGGAACAGAAGCTGGTGAAGAACAATTATTGACTCCTGGTAAGAGGAGGGATAAGACAGCTAGTAAAGCCACAAATTACCTTTTTGATAAGGTAGTACTAAAAAACACAATACAGAATTTGTATTTAATTGAAAAAAGGGTCTCGACGTGCATAAAGTTACTTCAGGGCATTAAGGCGAAAATTGAGTTTCCGTGAGGAGTTGAAACATTAAGAAAAATCTTAAAAGAAACAGAATTTAAGGGGAAAAGTGTATAAATAAAAAAAGTACTGATTGAAAGACACGAAATGGTAAATTGGCGTTGAAGGTATCTCAATCAAATGAGAAGTGCACAAGAGATAGGAAAGAGTTTGTTTTCATTGACGAAACATGGATTGATAATACTTTAACTCATAAAAAATGCTGGCAAAGTGACGAAATACATGATGCTATTACCAATATATTCTCTGGGAATAGGTTGTAAGTTGTAGCAACGGGTACTAATAATACAGGATTTCTATAAATTCAATATTAATATTTAAAGGTTGCCAAACAAAGTGGGATTACCACAGATGTATGGTAGAATTTTTGAAATGTGGAACAGGAATAAACTACTCCCAAACTTGAAACATAGATCTTTGATTATATGGGAAAATGGTCCATATTATTATGTTCAAGTGAATAAATCTCAACAAAGTATTCACTTAAATCAGAAATGGTTACTTGGTTGTAAAATAATAATGTGCCATTTAATCGGAGGTGGCAAAGGCTGAATTATTTAATTTAATTGAAAGGTAAAAAAAAGAATAATAAGGTATAAAATGAATTAATAAAACTAACAGAGTCTGTCAGTGGTAGAAACTAATTTTTGTTTACAGTTGTCAAACAGATCTACTGCATGTTCTTGTTCACACTGCGAGCATTACAAATTGTTAATGGATCTAATTAGAAATAAAGGTTTAATCGGGCATACCTCTTCAAGAGACCGGATTATTGTGAAAAATCTCCACCCCACATAGCGCCATTGTTGAGGAGGTAGAGGCTACAGGCAACACAGGGAGAGGAGAAATTATAAATGCTCGGTATGGACTGGATAAAAATCCAACAAACAAATTCTTCTTTAACATTTAATCTAGTGTTAATAACAAGGCAGTGAAAGATATAAAGTCCTACATATTTCATCAATAAGTTATGATAATAGAAGACCCATGGAAATCAAACTTCATTGATCAATTTCATAGCTGTTAGTAATACGGCCATTCAAAGAACTATTTTAAGAGGCCCTACAGGTGTGTTAAATGTGGAGAGGGACATAAAACTTCTGAGTGTGGGAAAAAGGATTGCCTGCTAAGTGTGCATTATGCTTTTGCAATCACAAAAGTTACAAAGGTTGTCAGGTACAAATATATCTTATCAAGAAAAAACAGGAAACCTATTGTAAGAGCTCCGAAACACACTATTGCTATTCTACTTGGCTCAGCTGACCTTAGCTACCAGATGTGCTCTGGAGCATCTAAACAACCGGGAAGTCCTAGCACAACCTATGCTGAAGCTACACGTGGTGTATCGACTGGGGCGAATCCTAGACTTGGTACAAATCATCAATCTAGTGGTGCGATGGAAAAATTCTATTAATGTAAAAAGATAAGATAGACCTTCTAGTTCAACAAATAAGTACCCTTTTAGGACTTACTACTAACCCAGTTAACAAAATGGACAAATGACGTTGCTGCATGGAATATCAATGGCTTGTTTCTAAATAGGCTTGAATTAGTGTAAGTCAACAATAAAAATAAACTGGATGTCGTACTGATCTCTGAGTCGCATGCTATAACACAGAGTTGTATTAAAATTCCTGGATATTGTACATACCTGACTCCTCGTGTGGATAGAAGAGCTCATGCCAGTTCAGCCAATGTGATCAAACAAGCTTGGATTGGATTTAAATATCATAATGTTCCCTAGCTTATACATTTTGAAGGTGATATTGTGCTGTAGATTTAAGAGTCAAACAGTTCACAACAGTGATTTTCATAATCACCACACAAGAAAAGGGGTGATTTCAGATGTGGAAATCATAGACTAAACATCTTCAGAAGGCTCTCAGCTCAGGCTGGAATTCCGATATTTAACAGACTTCCAGAGTCTTAGAGGTAGATAAATCCGATCTTGATAGTTTTAAATCAGGGCTGAACATTTTTTTACTCCGGAGGGGCGTGTACTCGGAGGCTGAGTTTATGTCTTTGCCTTTATGAGTTTTGTTTTGTCATGTGTGTTATTTGGTATCTGTAATAATTATATGTTTGATTGTTGATAATCATGTGTTTATACCAGATAAATGCCCATATATTTTAGACATTTATATGTATTAACTGATTTATTTATTAATATTTTATGAAAGAAGTAATAATTTACATACTATTGGTGTGTGATGTCATATAGTTTATAGTTGAATCTATTTTCCTTTACAATGCCGATGTATATTTTGCAGAATATTCCGCCATAGCGATAAAATATTTAGGCCTATTATATTTGAAATCTCAGAAGTTGAAAAATTTGAATTTATTAGGTATTAAATTGTATATAACTGTGTTTGTTTATATGGATGCTTTATTATTGTAGTAGTATTTTATGTACATGTAATATCGACTTGTATATTATGTGTATTAATTGTGATTAAGTACATACTCACTAATTTATTTAATTATCAATGTATTATATAATATGACTTGCCTTATACAAATGTTGTATTTGCCTAAAAAGGAATAATAAATTGAATTGAATTGAATTAAAGCTCTGAAGATTTACTAGAACCATTTTCAACTACAGAAGATTCTCGCTAATCTGACCTAAACTGGTCGCGTCCCGGTCGAATTAGCGGGAAAGTCGGATTATACGAGAAACCAGTAAAACACTGTTTAAAAGTATGGAATTGAATTGAATACCTATATAGGTACTCAGTTTCACTACAAATCTTGTAATTTGCTTGAATTATTTTTCTTTAAGGCAGGGTCGGATAAAAATGGAAGGTCGGGTTAGCGAAAGACGGATAAGCGGGACTCTACTGTACTTACCTTCAAGCTTACTACGGTTAGGGTGCAAGATCATGCAGATGCTAAGCACATAATAAGAGAGGCTATTATGTTTACTGATTACTTTAAGACTCTTGGCGAGTGTTTTATAGCTGGTGGTGATTGCAACATGAAACACTCCTACTGAGGTTTGACAGGAACCATCTGCTTCCCTTATCGACAGAAGAGCCCTCCTATTGGCCTACTGATTCTAACTTCTGTGATTCTTTGAATGATTTATACAATTAAATATTCTTCTTGGTATTGCTAATGCAAATTGGTTAATTATGATGTCATTTGGAATTTCTTTGAAAATGTCTTTTTCAGAGTCTAGAATTAATAGACTAGTAGATAACCACTTGTCACTCATAATGCTGCGAAGTCGATTTTTTTACAATTTTCAGTCTACTCATGGTTCTCTCGACAGAACAGCTAGTGACTGGCAAAGAAAGAAGAATTCTGTACATTACAGTTAAATTTGGGAATGATGCTATTGGACCATTGTAAGGCCGAATAAAACCTTGTTTCAGCCACTGGTCTACCATCCTCTCATATATCATTTTGGACTGTCTCTTCTTCAAGGCTTGATGACATCTCACCGTCTGATGAATTATCATGTTTATGAAGGATGTCTGAAATGTCTACTTCTTTATGCTACTTTGTAAAGAGACTACTGAAAATTTTCCAATTCCTTTTTTTAACTCGTTTTTAAACTTATAAGATGTTTCTTTTTACAATGCGCCAACCACTTGTCGTTGCGGCGCACTGTGTTACATAACACTTCTTAACATTTGTATTTGATCGCTCTTTTCAACGCTCGAGGCATTATTTAAGTCAAAGTAATCTTATCTACTGCACACTGCACTGAAGCTGAACTGAGTGACAACAGGACACTACTCTGTGATGGAAATGGAACAGCTGATCAGCAGTTGGGGATGGAGGGAAGAAAGGAGCAGTGATAAGTCACACAACTGTGTTTATTTTGGAACCTATGGCCTTGACCGAAGCAATAGGAATTTCTAAGTTCGCGCGGCGGCAGAAGACGGGAAGGGGGTTGAGCATGACCACTGACCACACCAAGATTCTACCGAAACCGAGAGAATTATACCGACAATGAACAAAAAATATCGTAGTTATAAATAGGTAGATTATTTACTGTACTGTATACTACAATAGCAATACATTTGCCAATAATATTAATGTTCATTAATGGTGTCCAAGTCACAATAATATAATATATTAAGTAATAAATGTTATTACCTTTATGGTTCCGTCATGTGACTATGCGTTGTCTTGTTACAAAGACGCGTTTCGGAGCCGAAACTCCATCATCAGTATATCACTCCTTAGAGGTCGTCATATATTAATTCTTGCTAAAACATATGAAACTGCGAGCACGTATGAAAGTTGGTTAAATCAAAGTTAATGTGTATATATTTATTTTTGTGTGTAGTGTTTTATGTTTTTTGTTAAAGTATAATGCTTTGACAACCTCTACGGAGTGATATAGGCTACTGATGATGGAGTTTCGGCTCCGAAACGCGTCTTTGTAACAAGACAACGCATAGTCACATGACGGAACCATAAAGGTAATAAAATTTATTACTCAATATATTAAATAATATTAATGTATTATTGTCATCCTACCGTACATACACGAAATTTCAATTGTGATTCACAAATTGTCTCATTTATTTATAGTTTCAAAAATCCCCCCTAAAATTTGTTTTGATGGCGCTCTGAGCGCAGGGACTGTCTGGATGGAAGTGTGAAAATCAGTGTTCCATTTTACAGTGCTGATGACGTTGACAAGGCTTGCTTATACATTATTAATCTTATCCAAGTCCCAGAGTGGATTAATTCTCCTGAGTTGAAAAGTAGGCACAAACTGGGGTAATAACGAAGGCTCTGGCTGCACTAGCGGATCCAGGTAGGGACACAGGTGGCACGTTAGCCAAAATTAACTTAAACTCTCCTTTCTGTCACATATATAGAGGCCTACCATTTTTTTTTCAAGCTTATTTGTCACAAATATATTTAAGCGATGTATGAAATTAGTTTTTCAATAAAATCTATTATAATAAAAGGAAGTTTGTGTTTGTCCATCTGTGTGTGTGTGTGCCCTGTCAAATCTACGGCATGTAATGATCTGAAAAGTATAAGGTAGATGGACGGATAGGGATTTAAACAAATCTCATATTTAGGCCTATTCATGAGTTAAGAACAAAATATTTATAGAAAACATTTTTTAGTGTTTGTTTTATGTCTGTGTGTTCACCATGCATGTAAAAACCGTTTGATGGATCAGGACAAAATTTGGCAGAGCAATTTTGCTTATGTTAAATGGGGTAACTATTCTAACAATTAAATATTTAATTCACTTAATTTCTAAAAGGTTAGACAGCTGAAATTTTTCAAATGATGAGTAGAAAATGCAAAACGTGTTTTGATACTCGAGAATGAAAATAAAACATTTAAGTAATTGATTAAACTTGAGTAGATACCCCTAAAACAATATATATTAAGTTACTGTAATCCTATTCTCTCGAAGATAGAGCTGAAATTTTGTACATTTTGTATCATAAATCATGGCCAGAAAAAGTAACCACTCACATTTAGGTGACTTCTATTTAAGAGGTAAAAATGAGGTAGCATTTTATAAGGTAAAAATGTATAAGGAAGTTATAAAAAAGTTTAAGATTAACTTTATTACAGTATATATATTATAGGCCCTGATAATTTTATTTTTAAATAAACCATTCACCTACTTACTTTCATGAAAATAAATATAAATTCTGTTGACTTCCTGTAAAACTAGGGGGCAGAAATTTTGCACATTTATTCTTAAATGGATATACAAAAAAGTTACCTAACTTCTTTCAATTTGATTTTTGCATTATTTCGTGACTTATAAGCAAAAAAAACTGGGGAAAAACAAGATTTTACCAACACAAAACTGATCATGGATGTCAGACTCAGATGGTTAAACAAAGATGGATTTGGAAACTCAATATTGGTGGATTTTTGGACAGAACCAACCTAGGATCCGAGTTATTTTTTATATTGCATGTAATGGTAAGGCTCCATTTACCCAACATTCATTTCATTCGTTTATCAGCAAGTGAAGCGCAGGTACTACTAGTCATATATAATAGGTCCTACTTAATCTAATTCTTACGTTTTAAATCGCTACAACCTCTCGTTCATTGCTTTTACACTTGGTTCTGTAGGCTATGTCAAAGACTCAAGACATATACATATCTGCAAGATAGCCAATCACTAATGTCGTCAAATTGATGTAATGTGCTTTTCTTAGATGTATTTATATATTTCTTTTCATTTTGTAGTTATAATTATCGGGCATTTAGGCTATATTATTTAATTTGAATTAGTAGTGTTTCCCATTTACTCACAGTTTAACATTAAGACTCGGCTCCCCAAATTCAAAACGGCGAAGTTGGGTACCAATTTCAATGTTAAATAACCAAAACATACCTTCACACTATTAAGCATATTTTTGTGTTGTTTTTGTCAAAAAACGAAAGTTGTATTTTTTTTCTTAAAGTAAAATATATTGTGGGTATTGATTGCTAAGGCTTTTTGCAATATCTCTTTTTGCAACTGAGTAAAAAATTTATAAAGTTTACTATTTTTTACTATTTATATCATACGTTTATGAAAACAATAAAACAGTTTTTGAAAAAATATTCGGCAATCAACATCAGCATGTGACAGTACTTCAAAATGAAATAAAAATTTTTAAATTTATTCCACGAATTAACGGAAAAAAGTGACTTATTCTGTAGCATTGCTCTTATGGGAATCAGATTCAATATGGCGGGCAGGGTAGCGTCCCCTTAAAAAATGTAATTTACTTAGGGTAGCAACACTACCTTTCTTCTTTAAAAAATATCATTATTTATGATGATAATATTATCAGGAAAGCATACTGTAAACGTGTACCCTATGATATGAGCTCCAACAGACGTGGTTAAGTACGAGGGTTCCATTATAACATCGGACACCTAAAAAATTAGAGTTCCTCCAAATTAACAATATAGCCTAATTATCATCATTGAAACTCTGTGTATTCTTACAATGTATATTTTTGAATAAACAGGATTGGGTAAAGTTGCCTCCTCAAAGTACTGTATTGCGGCAAAAGTGCTAACACCAAAAAAAGTCTGAAGTATTTACAATCTCTAGTCACAGTTATTAAGTTGGTAGCACCTCTTACTTTCCTAAAAAAAGTAATTGGCACGAATTTACTGTACGGCCATACGCCAACAGAAATGCAAGAATAAAAAAAATACGGTCTGAAGTTCTAACTTATAGTCTTTAGGCGGGTTACACACATATGCATCTCGCACGGTGCGACTAGCATTTTTCTTGCTACTAGCATGCAGCTCGAAGACCAACCTGTGTTAATCATAAGCTTACACACATATGCGACTGGCATGGTGCTACTGGCATAGTGCAGCTCGTGTGCTAGTCGCATGAGCATGCAGCGCCACTAGGAACCGATCGGTCGGTGTTTTGGCGCTGCATGCAGCTTGCATCTTGAGTTGACGCATGCGCAGAACACATTTCCAAGTCACATGGCCATCCGCAGACAGCCCTGACGCTCTCGTTCCCACGGTGTACTGTGTTGACAAGTGCGAAAGTCACTTTTTGAATAGCTTGAGTTTTATATTAGTAATTTGTAATTAAATAGTGTATACCCTAGTTTAAATTGTGTGAATAGTTAGTTGGAATAATTAGAAATGTCTTATCCGGAGGACGAAAAAACAAATATTTATTCTTCTTCTACGTTGTCATCTTCTAATGACGGTAAGTAACAACCAGCATTTCATCATCCGACGACGATGACGACATTTTCCAATGAACTGAGCTCCAAAAAGTCCCCACCTCTCTCACCTTGCCACTAGCATGTGCCACGACCATGCAGCATCTCGCACAGTGCTACTGGCATCAAAAATGCTAGTCGCACCGTGCGAGATGCATATGTGTGTAACCCGCCTTAATCATATGTTTACCTGTATTCAACATGTAAAACTCAAAAAGGCGTAAGTTTACTATTCGACCCTAGCCTAATATTTTTGCAGACAACGATATTGTTTTACATTCTGCTGTTAAATGTTGAATACAGGTAAACATACTAATGACTAAATACTATAGTAGGTTAGAACCTTTTAGGTTTTTTATTATTATTCTTGTATTTCTGTTGCCATAGGTTAGCCTAGGGTCGAATAGTAAACTTGCACCCAGCAAAAATATCAGCTGAGGGTCGTATAGTAAATTTACGCCAAGTCATTGTCTACAAAGATATCAGCAGGTTGACCTGTTGGAAACTTAAGCCACAGGATTAAATAGTCGTTTCCCAGCCAATATTATTATACCACTGCTTCTTCTATCACAGCTGGGTTACAACCTAAAAAAAACTTGAACTAAACTATTTTACAATCTCCAGTCATAGTATGTAACTTCCAGTTTGAAATAGTTGTAATTGTGAGACATTCGGTGGTGTAAAAATTTTAAAATATCTTGGGGTTACTTTGGATTGTACAGTAAGTTGGAAGTACCATATCATGACAAGGAATTAAACAGCAAATATTGGCAATATTAAAATATACATGTATTACCTAAGAACAGTTTATGATTATGAAATATTAAAGATTATATACTTTGCACTTGTTCATTCCAAGTTGAGTTACGCCGTGTTGGTTTGGGGCAGTACATAACCTATACACACTATAATGCCCGTCATAGTAGATCGCAAAAACATATTGTCAAATCAATGCTCTTTAGATCAAGAACTGATAGCTCTGAGACCATTATTCAGACAGTTGGGTAGTATTAAATTATTATCTCTTCGTAGAGTTTATGTCAGGACGGTATTGAAGATGGTATTTATAAACAAAGTGGCTGTGCGCAAATCTTCAATGGTCTCTTCCCATAGGGAAATGTTCTGCATTTTACCAAAATCTAGGCTGACTTTTTATCAAAAAACCTACTTGTACCACACACCAAAGTTTTTTAATTCCATAGGCTACCAATAGATATAAAACAAATTAATGGAACCAAACAATTTTTGAGAAAAATTAAAAATTGGTTGTTACAGAGTGATAATGTTGAGGACATCTTCGACTGCCTAACATAATTTATTGAATTAAGGGAAGAAGGCAATGTTACTTAGCCTATATATTGGGGAGGTTTACTCTGGGTAGAACAGAGTTATAAATAGTTTAAAATCACGTTTTAAGTTATGAGGATATGTTAGGACAGTCTCTTGCTCTTATTTTTGTTGCAATTTTTTGAAGGTAAACCCAAAAACTGGCTTTGCCAATGGGGTTGCCTAATTTCCTGTTCTTTTTATTCATTTGGCATTTCATATAGATTATTGTATATGTTATGTATTCAATTAAACTGTATTAAACAATTAAAACACTTATGATTAGTAGGATATAGGCTAAGTAGATATTGTTATGTAAGTATTTATATGTATATATTTGTATAGCCGATTGTATTCTTAAAGGGGAAATAAAAATTGTCTTCAGCTGATGCTATTTAAAGTTGTGGTATTCTAAAAGTTAGCCTCAATTTTGAGGTTAGATTTGTCATTTAGCTCTTTAGTTAAATTTTAACTGTAGGCCTACAGTAAATTGTTTTTCAATGAAGCTAACTTAAATTATTAAACTAAATTCTTACTACGACAATGTAAAATATGAATTAACAAATAAATAACAAGGAAGCGGGAAAGTTACACATTTTAAGCGCAATGCAAATAAATCTGTATATTAGGCTTATCTCACCTGATTAGCTTAATGTCTTATTAATGCAATAACTAGTGATAAGTTTCAAACAATGTCTTCATCTTACACTACTTGTTAGCAAACTACTAGGCCTATAAACAACCGCTAGTAAACGAACATAACCACACAAAAACAGAGTAACCTTCCTAGTTCCTTTTCTCGTCGTACACTCGTTACTATCTATCTAGTGACCTTGGTACACTCACTCGTACAGTAAAACATCTGACTACAACGGCCATAGATCACGAATAATAAATAGATCTTACATCCATACGGGGGCTATGTGCCGGAAAAAAGGTTGTCGCGAAAATAGTACATGATCGCGCCGCGAGGTAGCGCTAGGGAGAAATCATTGGTAGCATTGGTGTTTCGTACAGCTTCCGTCGTTTCCCCAATAGATAACGCCACTATCGTCGAATTTCCAGCGGAACAAAATATTGCATTGGATCGGAGTTCTATTAGGTTATCCAAATACAATGCTACAACTACCTTTGATTATAATCAAGGCTACTACTCTACTGACTTGATACTTTTTTTGTTCTTTTCCGATTGGCTTTTTGGTTTAAAATAAACCAAGGCTTTGCCTATTTAAGCATGAAGCCTTCTTATACGTACCACTTCTTAAGAAAACTGATAAAACAAAACACTATCCAAGTATAACACTTTTCTAAGTTCACTCTTGTGGTTGTGGTAGCACTGGTATATTCGTTTTATTAGTAATTTAATGTTAGTTAGTACTTTTCTATACAACACTTTTAACTAATTCTGTGTTAACATTTAAAGAGAATTACAAGTAGTATTTATCTATCCACATACAAATAGTGTTAGTAATGGTTGATATTAATAACTGTTAAATTTCAGACAGACTTGATACTTGAATGATTCATGGATTCACACTTTCACGTCGCAGCATTGATTCGCAGAACATAGCCATAGATAAAGAAACGTATAAATGTAGTAAGCAGCTATGATTCCAACTAATAACTTCTGTAAAAGCGAGTGTACATCCGCAAGTACGTACATACATACGTACGTGAGTAACAATATAATGTAATATAACAGCTGATTTCACCAATTATCTGTAGTAGTGCTTATGGCCCTCGTCGGCCATATTGGATTGATCCTCCATAAGCGCAATGCTAACGAATACACCCTAATTTTGTCGTTATTTTTCAACCGAAAATTACAAATGCGTTGTTGTTTGAAAGGTAATAAATATAATCCTAAATGCAACTCGTGGACCAAATTTTAAAAATAGCAATAATTTATGTTTTTATAAATAAACTAATAAACATGGATTAGTCATATTTTTTGTCATGTTCAAGGCAAGTTTTTAAAAATTATAAAAACAAGAAGCGTTACAAGTTTCGTCATGTTTAATAAAAAAAAATTTAATAAAAATCGGATAAGAAGTACTGTACCAACAAAATTTGGGGTCAAACGAGATTGTTGCAGCGAGTTACTTTCTTTAAAATATCAACAAGTCCGACTACGCTCTATCGGCCCTGCTCCAAACTAGCTGCGGAGTGACTCAAGTACGTCATACTTGAGTTTCTAGCGCGGGAATAGTTTTTGCTTCAAACGTTACAAGGTTTGTTTTGCGTTGGAAAAAATAATTTGATCTGAACGAAAGTGCTAAAATGTTTGTCAAATTAAATTATCAAGGCGGTTATTTCTTTGATCTCTTTATACAGAGTTTATTATATAATTATTGTAATTAGTAATAGCATTGACTATGTAAAAATGAGTAGACGTCCCAAGAGTATAGTAGTAAATGAAGCCAGGAAAAACGACGGCACAGCAAGGGCATCTATCGGGAGTAACAAGAAGCCAGTCTTAAGCGTAGCAGTAGGCCAGCGCTCCGTGGTGAAATCACGAACTATAGATGGCTTTAATAAGCGGAGACTTATTTTGAGTACTGTGCGAGAGAGAAGGAGATAGTTTCGAGGAAGGGCACACAACTTCCCCTTCCCCCTCGCACTACCACTTTGTCACTTTACCCACCGTAATGTGGCAAACAAGCCGAGCAGCTTCCTGCATAGGTTTTTCGTTTTTTCTCAACGGCTGGCACTTTTCTCTTGACTAATATTTGTTTATCACCAGCCCTGTTCCTTACAACGTCCACTGTCCACTCACGTTATTATTATTGAAAGATAATACAATGATTAAATTAATTACATACAATTACAATAAAACAATGTTAACGGGAATATTAAAAGAATATTGTAACTATAGGCATATAAATCATATTGTATTATAGAAATTAATGTTAATGTTGACCCATTGTTACTTTGTGTAATTAGAAAACAACTCTTTACACAAAGCCGACTTCTGATTTAAACTTTGAGCAATAGGTTCTCTTGCAACCTAAAAAGAAATGGCGTTGTTGTCTACACTTAATTAATTAAATATATTTGAAGTAGAGGTTTTATTCTTCTAAACGCTACGTCTTAAACCTACAAAACTGGATTCGGTTTTACACATACATATATATACATGCTACACATTATTTTTGATATTTTTCCATTAAACTTCATAAATTATGTATTTTTTGTTCTATTTGATTTCATAATTTTTAGTTTTAAGAACTTATTTCTTGAAATGTTGTATATTTAATTTGAATGAAAACTGAACCATTTATGCATCTCTTTATTATCTACTAGCTGAAAACCCTTGCTTCGCTACAGGGAATTTTTTTGTTGCATCACCATGATTTATAATTAATTGTCATAGTATTCTCTCATTTTCTTTCATCTATTATTAGGTCTATGAAAGTGAATTATAACATTTATATTCAATTACTTTGGTATTTATTGTTCACTGGTTGCCCGTAAATTGTCTTCGTCATGGTATGGGTGCTAAATAAATTAAATAAATAAAAAATTCAGAGCGAAGAGCGTCTTTTTTTTCAACCGCTAAATCTACAGACTGGTAAATCACAGTCTTAGCTTGATATTTGCAGCGTCTTTAATTGCGAATGCATAGATCGGGTTAGTTTTGATTAGGTTACATCTTAAATATTTTCTTAAAGTTAATAAGTTCCAAATTTCAGCTCTATAGCTTTAAGGAAAGAATACAAATTATTAATTGTATTTAGGGTTTGTTATTACATTTTCAACCATTAGCTGCACGTAACGAAATGTACAACTGGTTTACTTTTTATGTGTATCGTGTAAGAAATAAATGTACAAAATTTCAGCTCTCTAGTTTTAAGGAATGTATGAATATTAATAATTATTGTTTTTATGGGTTGTTAACACATTTTCACACCTAGCAGCAAGTAACAAAATGTAAAAGTCATTTACTTTTCATAAAATTTCAGCTCTCTAGTTTTAAGGAATGTATGAATAATGTATTCATATGTGTTTTGTAAGAAATATATGTAAAAAATTTCAGCTTTAAGGAAAGTAAACAAACAACATATATTGTTTTAGGGGATGTTTCAACCCTTAAAGGTCAAATATTTTAAAATCCTATTTTAGAGCGCCTATAGCGCCTATGAGCAATATGTGAACCAAATATTTCACGTTTCTTAACGGTATTAAATTAATATTTATAGTTATAGGGGTTGTTACTAAATGTTCACACCTTAGCAGAACTTGATAAAATGGTAAAACTGCTTTATTTTTTATATTTATCTTCTAAGAAATAAATGTATAAAATTTCAGCTTTCTTGCTTTAAGGAAAGTATAACAAACAATGTTTATTGTTTTATGGGTTGTTTAAACCCTTAAAGGCCAAATATTTAAAAATACTTTCTAAGTTCGCCTCTAGCCCCTATTGAGCAATATGTGTACCAAATGTCACGTTCCTAGGCGGTATTCAATTAATATTTACAGTTTTAGGGGTTGTTAATGCATTTTCACCTATTAGCAGAACGTTACAAAATGTAAAACTGGTTTACTTTTTACATCTATCGTGTAAGAAATAAACTAACGTAAAACATTTTTGTTTTCTAGCTTTAAGGAAATTATAACATACAATACTTATTTTGTTATTGGTTGTTTCAACTCATAAAAACCAAATATTTTAAATCATTACTTAGTTTGCCTTTAGGTCCTATGAAAAATATGTGTACCAAATTTCACGTTCCTAGGAGATAGGGTTTTTGAGATATATAACAAACAATATTTATTGTTTTAGGGGTTATTTCAATCCTTACAGACCAAATATTTTAAATCCTTTCTTATTACGCCTCTTGCTCCTATGACAAATACTTATACCCAATTTCACGTTTCTAGGAGGTAAGGTTTTTGAGATATATAACAAACAATATTTATTGTTAAGGATTGTTTCAACCTTTAAAGGCCAAATATTTTAAAATGCTTTCTTAGTGCGCCTCTAGTGCCTATGAGCAATATGTGTACCAAATTTCAAGTTCCTAGGTGGTAAGGTTTTTGAAATATATAACAAACAATATGTTCGGACATTTGCCATCATTTGTGTGTTAAATAATCACACACGACGTTTCGGGAATAATATAATAAAATTCAACATCCATCATTAACAAACAATAACTTCAAACAGAGAAACAATATGTATTGTTTTAGGGGTTGTTTCAATCCTTGCAGGCCAAATATTTTAAAATCATTTCCCCTGTGGCAAATACATGTACCAAATTTCACATGAGTGAGTGAGGGCTTTGCCTTTTATATGTATAGATTTGTTTGTTCATAATATGACATACACTTGTCTTGTAATTATTCAATACCTTGTCAAAAATAAACTTTTGACACTATTTTCAACTAGAAATTATCAGTTGGTATATTATACAGGGTGACTGTAGAGTAACTTGCACACCCCTTTATCTTGGTTATTTGTTAAAATAGCTAAATGCGGTTTGCGGCAATATTTTGTTACAGTGAGGGGCTGCTAAAGAAACATAATACCCATTGTTCAATTTTGGTCGAAAGGGGGTTGGTGGGGGAGGGGGTAACTCAAAATTTTCAAATTAGACCAATAGTTATGTGATACATCACTGTAAAGGTCCTGTTGAAATAAGAATTTTGATGTAAAAAAATCTTTTTTAGGACAACCATAACCAAAATGGCGACCATTTTGTTTATAGTCAATGGTGGAAGTTGTGGGCAGAGCAGGCTCAAGGAAAAATCTTCACCCGGGCAAGGATCCTTCGAGTCGCTCCTCTTTTGGGGTCTGAACTAATAATTAATATATATATTTGGGCTTTTGGGTTGATAATTAATTTTTTAAATTACCATCGTTGACATAGTCTAGTACCATATGGATCGTACCTCATCTGTTCTAAAGAACATTTAAACACAATTTATTCCAAAGACTAATAAATATTTTCAAGTTTAACTTAGGCCTATATTGTTTTATAATTATTGGAAAAATAAACAAATGCTAGGTATGAATTCAAAATTTTAAGGGACTACAATTTAAAACTAAGTGGATAATTCCTTCTTTGTTACATACGCTTATGAATACTATCGTTGCATCTGTTTGGTTGGTCACAGTTAGTCTGGGGACCATGATCAGTGCTCACTTACTACACCCAACAAAATGAATGAGCTCCCGAAGTTTCTGCATATCGTCGTGAATCACCCTGCATATAAAATGTTTAATGATTGCCGAAAACGTGTTCAGGGGACCATGATCAGTGCTCACTTACTACACCCAACATTATATTTTAATGCGTTCATTACCCCAATAGAAAGTAAATTTATGTTATTAAATTAATTTAGATTAAAAATATTTTTGAAAAGTGTCAATAGCAAACTAAATCTATGGAAATGTGTTTATGAGAATAACTCTGTTTATAGTTACAAAACAACGTGTGCGTCATTAATTCCCAACCGTTATGTCCATAGCAAGAAAACCCCCTAATAAACTGTTGTTTCCTGGAAATTATTATAATAATTAATTATAAAAATAACAGTAATAAATAAATTAACAAGTAATTAATAAATAAACGATGAAATAAAAATGACAATTCTTATTTTGTTGATAATAATTACATTTACTTTCATTTAAAACAAACAGCACGAAAATAGGTTGCATAGATTTCCAGAAATAGGTATCAATAGGGTTTAATCTAGAACCAAAAAACCTCAAAAAGTGTCCTTATAAGAAGTATTAGGATGAAGTACAAATTACTTTTCATAACTTTTTTATAATAATAACAATAATATTTTCTTTTTATTTCAAATAAACAGAACTAAAATGGGCCCGGAAGATCTTCATAAATATGTCGTATAAGTGTTTTAATCTAAAACCAAAAAACCTCAAAAAGTAAATTTATAAGAATACCGATGAAATACAAATTACTTTTCATGACATTTTGATAATAAATACAATATTCCCTTTTATTTTGAATAAACACCACTAAAATTGGCCATATAGATCTCCAGAAATAGGTATAAAATCAAAAGGGTTTTAACCTAAAACCACCAAAACTCAAAATGTGCCCTTATAAATGCACTGATGAAATAAAAATGACATTTTAAAAACAGGCAGTCGTGGGTCTGCCGTCAGAAGTGAAAAGATTTTAGGTTCATATAGTTAACTTTATTTTCGAGTTATTAAGAAGTATTTTTTTAATAATGTATAATGTTGTAATGAGATCTTAAATAATTGCGGAGATGCGATGGAGCCTTAAATAATTGTGGATAAGCGACGGAGCCTTACATAATTGTGGAGATCCGATGAAGCTTTAAATAATTGCGGGAATGCAACTGTGTCTTAAATAATTGCGGGGATGCAACAGAGCCTTAAATAATTGTAGAGATCCGATAGAGACTTAAATAATTTCGGGGATGCGACTGTGTCTTAAATAATTGCGGAGATGCGGCGTAGCCTTAAATATTTGCGGGGATGCAACAGAACCTTAAATAATTGCGGAGATGTGACGGAGCCTTAAAAAATGTCGTGTAAGTGCGATGACGATGACGGTGAAGGGAGTTCAATCATTTTTCTCCATGCAAAAAGTGCCCAACCTAATGAAGTTTTCACTGGGAAAAAACTAAAATCATAGTAAAAAATAAGGGTTTAACCTAAAAACAAAAAACTCAAAAGTGCAAAATAATTGAAAAAATAACATTTAATAATTTGTTTAAAATAATGAGATTTTCTTTCATTTAAAACTAACGACACGAAAATCGGACACGCAGAACTCCAGAAATAGTTATCAATAAAAAACCTAAAACTAAAAAAAATCTAAAATTGACCTTATAAATATATTGATGAAATAAAAATGACTTTTCTTAATTTTATTATAATAATGACAACATTTTCTTTCATTTAAATCAAACCGCACCATCGACCAGGTTGATCTCCAGAAACCGATCTCAACCGGAAAAGGTTTTAAACTAAATAAAAAAAAACTCGAAAAGTGCCCTTATAAATATACCGATGAAATATAATTGATATTCAATAATGTTTTAATAATAATGATAACATTTTCTGTCATTTTAAACAAACAGCACTAAAATCGGAACGGTAGATCTTCAGAAATAGCTACCAATAGGATTTTAACATAAAAGCCAAAAAGTTCCCTTTTAAATATACACATTAAATAAAATTAACATTTCATATTTTTTTATAATAATGACAACATTTTCTGTCATTTAAAACAAACAGTACTAAAATCGGCCCGGTACATCTTCAGAAATAGCTATCTATAGGATTTTAACATAAAACAAACAAAAAAACTCAAAAAGTGCCATTTTTTTAAAAACCATAAAATAATATTGACATTTCATAATTTTTTTATAATAATGACAACATTGTCTGTCATTTAAAACAAACGGCGCTAAAATCGGTCCGGTAGATCTTCAGAAATAGCTATCAATAGGATTTTAACATAAAACTAAAAAAGTGCCCTTTTAAACATGCCCATGAAATAAAATTGACATTTTTATAGTAATGACAACGTTTTCTGTCATTTAAAACAAACAGCACTAAAATCGGCCAGTAGATCTTCAGAAATAATAGGATTTTAATATAAAACCCCAAAAACTTAAAAAGTGCCCTTTTAAATATGCCAATGAAATAAAATTGACATTTCATAATTTTTTTATAATAATGACAACATTTTCTGTCATTTATAACAAACAGAACTAAAATCGGCACGGTAGATCTTCAGAAATAGATATCAATAGGGTTACCAAACGTTAAAGGGTGAACGTTTCAGTAGAATTATTATATTAGTAAGATGAGTGGTAGAGTAATAAACGCAATAAACATCAAGGTAAAGGAACGATTTTGAAGTTTTTTTAAAGCTAACATCAAAAGCCAACATCAAGTAGGCACTAGGCAGCTTCAGTGACAACAACAACCTTTAGTTCACTCTAATAATGAAAACCAGTACGTTTTCTGCTATGTTATGCAGATGTACAAGTTTCTGTCTTTTGCCAAATACCGGTGCTGCTCCTTACGACTCCTAGCGAGATGGTCCTGTACTACGTCTACTGATGGTCCTGGACTGCGGTACAGACCGCCCGTTAGCTCGGTTAGTCTAGTACTTATATAGTCAATGGTAATAGTTATAGAAGAAATCAAATAATTATTTCGTTTAATATTTCTAGTTATACATGGCCATTTGAGTAAAGTTCTGATGACATTTACTTTATTTCATCTTAATAACCCACAAACAATTTAGCACAAACAATTTTAACCACGTTCTTTACATGTTATGAAACTTGACGTTGTGAAACGGACCCGCCCTGTATAAACATAAAAGCATAAGCTCTAGTGTTATCAAAGTCTTATACAAAGTGATTTCCTATCAATTAATTATAAAAAATATGGCAGTAAGACTTAAATTATATTTTCTTAATTAATGCACTGTGCTGGCTGTAAGCTTGATCAACTAATAATACTGCTAGAAATATATATACACAGTGGATAAACATTGTATGATTTGAATGGTGGCGTCGCGTCGATTTTACTCTGTCTGGTCTTCGAAGGACGAGTAGCCCAACACGGCGCGCAAAAATATGTGTACATGTTTTTATACTGTATGTATATTAAATTTGTTATATTAAAATTTTAATTATAGATTGAGTCTACAAAATGAATTGTCCCACACAAAAAAAAAAAAAACGTGTACAGTAGGCCTACCTATGTCGCGAAATTCCTGAGTAGTTTGATTATTGAGTTTTTATATAAATAAGTTAATGAATAACACTTGCGCATTACAGAAATTGTCAACACTAATCGTATATTTTCAGATTATCTAAAAAGGTGCTACAAAAATACTAACATTTTTGAGAAAGTAATACATATATTTTCGTATATGGGTCTTTGGACATTTTGTACGTCTCTTGAGTACTGGCATGTTACAGGTTCAAATTAAATTGATTGTAAGTGGTTCTAGTAAAGATAAGAGCAACGTTTACCAATTAAAGAAGTTAAATGAATACATTTGACCTATTAGCATATACACTTGACGGTACTGTTCGAATCCCATTCCTTATAGGCCAGTCGGTAGGGGTAATTTTAGACCAAAAGCTCCAGTAATACGGCTGATTTTTTTTATAAGTCCGTTAAGTATAGGGATAACATAAAAAAAGTTTACCAGTCAATCGATTTCCCAAAGTCAACAAAAAAAATCGAAAATATTTTTTTCGAAATTTCTTAATATTTTATTTCAAGCTAAAATTGCAATTTTAACTTAAATAAAGAACAAAAGTGTAGCCTACAAAGAGATTTTGTGTGAACCTTTTAAATCTGTGTGTATGTTCAAGGCCTAACAGAAAAAATTGTTATCCGAAACGACTTTACCCCCCCCCCCCCTCTAGTTCGGTTAACCTTGGTTTTACTGTTCTCAATTTTCAACTAAAAACAGTATTTTTCATCTTTCTGTTTTTGTCATTTCTGACGACACTATATGAGCTATGTGGACCAACTTTAGCTCAAATTAAAGCTTACTTAATTCTCTATAACTTCCATAACCTTGAATTTTCTGCAGGATGTATCATTTTGCCGGTATCCATCTCGAAACATAAAGAAAACTTAAAATTTGCACTTTTTGGAAAAAACGGTCAATCTTTGAAAAGCCGTATCTCAGTAAGTATATAACTTACAAAAACGATTTTGATCTCATTTTGTAGTAAATTTAATATACTTTTAAAAAGCTAAGGACAATGTTTTCCACAAAACGTATCGTTTAGGAGATATTTTACAAAATCCGAAAAATCACCTTTTTTTGACCGCCATTCAGCTAGCACAGGACTGGTTTCCGAGGGTTGCAAATCTGGATTTGTAGTCGCAGTAATGGTTCGAAACACCTCTCCAAAAATCATTAATGCTCCATTTAATGTAAGTTCACGCATTTTTTTGTGTAACATTTGACTAGGCTAGTAGGTTATTACGAGTATGATACGTTATAAGATTTGCTTTGAAGTTATAAAATGAATATAAATAAACCCTTTTATTATCAATATAATTATTCATTTATAGACTACAAGTTTAAAAAATATACCCATTCGTTTATATTAAGATACACTAGGGGCTCTGCCTACGGCCTCAGATGGCTGCTTTGCTTCGCTCGCAGTTGGAAAACTCTCTAAAGGCTCTCACTAATCTTTGGCTCGTTTGTACCTGGGTGAAATAGCATCGTTCAGTATTTTTAACATGTGGATTCTATCTATAATGTATCTATTCAAATATTTAGTGACTTTGAAGAAGGTATAAAAAGAAGCTGTACCTATTCGCCTTCTAAGTGACTTGAAAGGTGGTATAGAAAGAAGTTCAGATTTTAAATTGTATGCGCAATTTTCACACTTTATGCGCGTTTTTGAAGACATAAGACCTAGCGCATTCAATTCCTGACGTCAAATAACCCCTGTATGCAAATTGTCATCAAAATCGTTAGAGCCGTTTTCGAGATCCGCGACAGATACAAAGATAGATACAAGAATTGCTCATTTAAAGTAATAGGATTCGTACATCTTCATAATACTGTATACCATATAAACATATTCCACTATTAATTTCTTCATGATAATATTAATAACTTCTAAATGATTTGATCTATCAATATGAAGTTGGAAAGTAATTCAAATTATAATATTTTTATCTTTATTTACACAGTCTATATAATAATTAATATAAATACAAACTTTTAACAAATAGCCAACAATTTTATAATCCTTACCGAGTAATCCTTACAATGTAATTTACCGAGTTAAAAATCCCCGTCAGCATAGGTAGGCCTAAATTAAAGTCTGCTGTTTTTAAATAGTATTTTTTTTTAAATTATGTATTTCTTATGTTTATGTAATTAATCTGCCTGTGATTTTTCACGGGGATTACTAGTAGTATTAATAATAGTTGAAAATATGAATACCGGTACTAGGCACTAGGCCTATAAATTGTAAGGAATTTATGCAAAACAAGATTAGACCTAATTTTAATCAAAAGCTATAACTAAACAACTGTTCTTTCAACAACGTTTTTTGCATCATATTTTTATGGTAGTAGTACCTTTATTATTATTTAATTTTAATTGTCTTTAAGTATTGTATTTAAATTTTCTTTTTGGTAATTGACTAAAACACAAAAAAAATAGCCAAGAACCAAAATATTTTTCTGTTTTTTGTTCATAACTGACTAAAAATTTGTAATTGAAAATAACCAACTTACGCTAAAAATAGTAATTACATTAAACAAACAAAACAATTAAAACGTCAATTAGTAGTAAATTGTAACTAAAAATTTTATCAAAACATATTCTTTGTATTTTTCGTAAATTTATCCTTTTTTTAGTTTTTGAACATTGAATATTTTTAAACTGTCACCATCTTGAAAAAATGAACCGATCATGTTAATTATCTTTTGGTAGGAAGAACTTTATGTCATTAACAATTACAGTATACTGTAAATTTCGTTTTATTAAAACGAACCACCATTCCTGACACGTCATTTTTCTATAAAAAATGGTGACTAGGCGGAAAACTAAGCATTTCCGGACTTACTGGACTTTTTTCAAGTTTTCATTTATGTTCATTGGTGGATGTTCAATTTTATTATTCTAGTGTTCTTTTATTCTAATGTTTAGAGGTATTTTGTCTTCCTTATATATTGCCTATCACACTCACATTTAATACAGTTTTTTTTATACATTCATGGTACCTAACATACATCTTTAAGTTTATGTACTTTTAACCTTTAGTCACTTGTTAACGGGAGTTGATTCATACTCCCGAAACATCGTGTATTAATCTTAACACACAAATGATGGCCAATAGGCAAATGTCTGAATAATCAATAATAATCAAATATCCTTTAGTTGTATAAAACAATTTGAAAACACCCTGCAACTTAATGTTAAAACTAACAACATTTTGCTAATTAAAAAAAACACTTTTTTTTATCAAAACGTTAAAATTTCCTTTTTCTAACAAGTAAGCGAATGAAATATTCGAAAAAATAATCATAGTATAAATACTGTAATAAACTTTAGTTAAATTTAAACTTTCTTTTAATGTTCCTTATAAGTAAGTAGGTCCGCCATTCATGCTTCGTGTATAATCAGTAAGAAAATAATATGTAGCCTGTATTAACGAAGCTTCGCGTTATTATCGGTATAAATTGTGACATTTCTTATTTAATTAGTGGGCGGTTTCCACACTTGCCACTTTTGCATCGAGTTGGCGCACAATTTACAAAACTGATTGTAAATAACAATAAAAAATAACGAAGAATCCCAATCAATAAACTCTTATAGTTCAACAGTTTACGAGATACCATAAGTATCCACGATAAAATTATCATCCTGTAGGATATATCATTAAATACACGAAAAAAGAAGTCTCCCTTTTAGGTATATTTTGGAAAGACCTAGAAGGAAAGAAATGTTTACCATGGAACGACATCCTAAATGTATATATCTAGTTTATCATCTATAACACTCTTAATGAACTCGATAACTGCCATAGTTTTTACAGTACTGGTACTGAATCTGGATACGGTCACCACGATACAGTCTTTCCTCGAACGATACACTGCAACTACCGACGACGGCGACAACAATAATCAAAAATATAAAACTAATGGAAATGGAGCCCATAACACGTAG
The DNA here is from genome assembly GCA_018207615.1 of Philaenus spumarius. NCBI lineage: Eukaryota > Metazoa > Arthropoda > Insecta > Hemiptera > Aphrophoridae > Philaenus > Philaenus spumarius. The sequence continues at coordinate 47,854 of JAGFPH010000159.1, read as the reverse complement.
AAGTTTCTATATTGGGGGGGGGGGGGGGTTGGATATTTGGGATGAGGTTTTAAAAAATAATTCCCTCCATCCGGTGTCTTTCTTCAGCGGTTCCGAAAACTACAATATTCAAAATTAAATAACTTAAATAATGATTGTACATAAAAAATAAAAATTGTTTTAGATAAATTACTCCTCTCCAACTCCACGGAAGCAATAAGTGATATATTTTACATGTTAATTTATTTTATTTATAACTTACAACGCATTTACTAATTTGTATCAGCTATATAGACTATGTAACAAAAGCAATCAATCGGTTAAGGGTACCACTCGAGTAAAATCATCGACTTCAGGGAGAGGAGCCAACCTTGAGAAGACTGGCGTATGTTATTTACACTTTCGTTTTTAGTAATTCCGCTCTTATTTTTAGTTTCCGTCATGTGCAAGTGATATTTAAATTTGAAAAAGCTCCATTGTATAGTTAGTAGGTAACAAAATTCGTCCCGATATTTTACTGATAGCAAAGGATTTGACTGAAAATTCATGGTTTTCTTCTTATTTGTAAGCTTTAATAAATAACTTTTTGTCAACTACGAATAATTATAATTTAGATTTTCACGAACGATTTCCTGCAAATTACAAAATATTATCTTCAAAATTCGATAAAAGATAAGTTATAGTGAAGAGGACTGTATGGGGTTGTTTAATCCTGGTATTGCACACTCTTAACTCTTAGACCAACTTTAACAATGATGTAAAATTCCCCCTATAAATGTAACATGTAACACCTAACTTAGATAACTGTTCCCAAACATTTTCCTTTCAATGCTTGCAGTATGATAGTAACGGCTGGGTTAACTAACCGTGCTGACCAGAATGGTGTTATGTAAAATGATTTTACTAGAGTTAGTTTACGCTTGCAAATGGTACGCTGCATATTAAAGCATGAATGAAACTATTGCCATTATAGATTTATAGACATGCAAAAAATGTCTGATTATGAAACTGTTCGAAATATGTTGGTAAAATTGAATGTAGGCCTATATCACAACGTAAATGGATGCATAACAATATGGATGCGACAGTATGGTCTACATTTAATATTTGATCTTTAATTTTTAAATTGTGTAATGTTATGAAATCTAGAAATTAAGCGGTCTACGATCACGGAGTAGTATTTTATATGTAGGTTTAGAGACTGAAGATTAATTTTCACGACCCAAATCCAAACGTATCACATTTATAAACGTTATCATGGTAGTTCACGCCAAAATAGTTTTTCTTTAGTTTAACTTTTAAACTTAGATAAGTTATATAAGTTGTATTGTTTCATTGATGTAAGAATACGTAATCAACAAAAATTTTATTGTAAAAAAACGTATACATAATTATTTGATAATATTTTCAATTTTAACATTGTAGCCTTAGAACCGATCTTTGAAGAGTGCTGACTGACCGACATGCAACCGATATCGTGTGTTTTATAACCTTTGTAAACGCGTTTTGTTGTGTATTTGTACATGTGAACTTTATTCGCCTATTCACCATAGTTTTTGAACATTAACGAGCGCCGTGTGGAACGATTCCTACTAAAAAATAAAACCTTTTAATATGATCTGATGATGGGCTCACGCAGCCCGAAACGCAGGAATCATTGAAAACAACTGTGGATTAGTGTGACTTACCGGAAAAAAGGTAATATAAAATTATTTACATACTAGTAAGCCCCGTGAAAAATCACAGGCAGATTAGTTAGATACACATCACAAAATACATAATTTTAAAAAAATGCTACGGTATTTAAAAACAACAGACTTTATCTAGGCTACGTAACTATACTAAAATGTTGTATTTTACGTTACTAGCTGGCCCGATCCGGCTTTGCACGGATAGACAAATCAAAGTTAAATGTATATTAACAAAAATATATATCAATAAATATAGGCCTATTACACTATGTATTTCTTATGGGGATTTTTAGTAACTTTGACCCCCCGAACCCCCCTAAAATTTAGATTTTTTTTAAAACCTCCCTTAACGAGCAACTACGGCCCTAGAGGAAGCTACATACCAAATTTCATTCCATATGCGTTCCATATGGTTTTTGAGATTTCGTGATGAGTCAGTGAGTGGTAGCCTATTTGGATTATATTAATATAGACTAGCTGACCCTTACGGCGTTGCCCGTGGTGGTTAGTATTGTCAGTCTTTTTAACGTAATTGTATTCTTTTTAAGTGTTCAGTCAGTGAGTGTTATTTGGCTTATATATATATAGATATTAAATAATAAAAGCACTATTGTCATAATAATAAAAGCTCTGAAATTATGATTTTAGTAACTTTGATCCGGCCAAACCCCTCCTAAAATTTCGAAATTTTTCATACCCTTTCTTAGTGAGCACCTATGGCCCTAGAGGAAGCTACATACCAAATTTCATTCCAATCTGTTCGGTAATTTTGAAGAAATCGTGATTTAAAAATGTTTACCCCCAAAATCCCAATAAAATTTATAATTTTTTCAAACCCTTTTTAGTGAACACTTATGGCCCTAGAGGAAGCTACATACCAAATTTCATTCCAATCCGTTCGGTAGTTTTGAAAAAATCGTGATTTAATAACTTTAATTAGCTCAACCATCCCCCCTAAAATTTAGAATTTTTTCAAACCCTTTCTTAGTAAGCACTCCTAGAGGAAGCTACATACCAAATTTCATTCAAATCCGTTCGGTAGTTTTGAAGAAATAGTTTTTTAATAACTTTGATCCTCAAACCCCCCTAAAATTTCGAATTTTTTCAAACCCTTTCTTAGTGAGTACCTATGGCCCTAGAGGAAGCTACATACCAAATTTCATTTCAATCGGTTCTGTAGTTTTTGAGAAATCGTGATGAGTGAGTGAGTGGTATTTCGCTTTTATATAGCCTATATAGATTAAATATTTAAAGGAAGATACAAATATTATCTTTTAACTGCTTTGTATTTCATTTTGATAGATCAAATGATTTTGAAATGATTAATAGTATAGTGAAGAAATTAATAATCGAATATGTTTATATGATATACGAAGATGTACGAATGTTTCCGAAGTTAAACGAATAAGTATCTCTTCTTTAAATTTGTATAACGAATCTATCGTGATAAAAGGTTGTATTTATATACAGTTTATAATCTCAAAAGAAATATTTTAACGTATTATAGCATACATTAGTTCTATAACTCATATTTAAAAAAATCAACTTCACAAGAAATTATAATGATTGCATTTGTTAACATTGCCCCAAAGTACAATCTACGCTAGGTTTTTAACAGATGATGGGTGAAATCGCTTTTATTTTATGAGTAGGCCTACGAACGGACACTCGTTTTTATAGGAGTTGATGATAATATTTGTTATCATTAACAATTTATAAAGTCATTTTCAATGGCCTATGAGGAGTAAAAATTAAGGTCATAACTTTTTCTGAGTGAAGGAAATAGAATAGTGCTGAAACGTATCATAACTCTGAGAAAACAAAATTAATTCTCAATTTTAGGTAAATGGTTTTATTTTCAGACAGTAACATTTATAATAATAATAATAATACAACAGAAAGTGATTATAGACAAAATATAAACATTTCGCAACAACCTCACAACTAAAAAAAAAAACATAACTACCCTAAATTATTTGCAAAATTAAATTTTTTTCGATTTGCATGACAAACTCAACTGATAATTTGTATTTACATTGTCAACACATTTTAATAATATAATATTGGTATTTCCAAGATAGGGTGTTTTATAATAAGGTAGTGTCTGTCATTCATTGCCGTCTTAATGAAACAGATTTCCATCAACCAGACGTTCGCTAAATGACTAAGATCTTCCCTCTTCTGTAAATAGTGTACGGGGCACAATTAATTAATATTGTGATATTTGTACTCTGACAGTGTAGAAATGAAATAACTACTAACCTTTACTTCCAATTTAAATTTAATTTGAGTTTCGTTTTTAACCCCCGTCACAAACAGAGGGGTGTTTTAAGTTTAACGTGTACATATGTTTGTCTGTGGCATCGTAGCTCCCAAACGGATGAACAGATTTTGATTTAGTTTTTTGTTTGTTTGAAAGATGAATTGATCGAGAGTGTTCTTAGCTAGAAAATCTGAGCAGCGTTTGAAGATCATCGCTCTTTTCTAGTTACAGATTCTTTTTAGAGGTTTTTTTGTGTCGGAGATTTTCTTTAAAATTTTACATTTTATGGTTTCGTACTTTAAAGGAAACCCCGAAACCCGTATTGCTTCCCTTGTCTGAATGCATGTCTGTCACAGACAAATTTCTCAGGAATGGATGAAGTAACCAAACTGAAATGTAACCAGTATTTATTCAAACAATCAAAACTAAAAAGGGCCAAAGTTTGGTACCTATAAAAAATAATTATTTTTATAATTCTGTCATGTGTAATGGCATTGTTTGAGGATTTCAAAACTAGAATTTTGTGAAAAGATATTCCCGAAATGTTGCTCAAAATCCGCCCCCTCAATTTCTGAAAGTGCAAACATTTTGGGCGAAAACTTTCGTTGTAGAGGTACAACAGCTTTGTCTACTGATCCTCAGTAACAATGTATAATTTATTTCAACCTTGAACCATATTTATTGTTATTGACTAACTAGTTATAGTTTCGTATATTATTGACTCTAAGTGTTCTTATTAATATTATTTTCGCAAAACTTTCGGAAAACCTGGCAGTACGGAACCCTTGACACTGTCTTAAAACTCACACCTATCCCGTTTATTTTATTTAGAGTTCTATATAAAGTATATACCATATAGTATATAGCTATTATATAGCTATACTATAAGTTTTATAAGCAGATGAAGTTTCGCTCTAGAGCGTCCAGGTCGATAAAATTATCATAGCGTAGAAAATGTTAATTTTATATTTTTCCCTGTAAAACTGCTTTTTGTGCAAGTATTAAATCGATCCAATCTATAACGTGTTTTCATTTACTTGAACATAAAAACTAGAAGCGAAGCAGACAGACACCGGAAACGTTGTCAACAGATTGGAAAACAATATGGATGTCTACCTTTTTAATAAGACTGTGACGGCGGAAGTTCTGTCCGGAAGTGAGCTGTACATATATTTTGACAATGACTTGGCTGTGATTGCATTCTTACCACTGATGCATGAAGGTATATTTCAACGAAATTAATTTGATTAAAATTTTCCACAGTGTTTCCTTATTTCGCAGTACTGTTGTAGCTTTCAAAACAAACCTTACATAATTGACGGCAGTCGGCCGTGAACTATCCTGTTTTGGCTTTTAGCGCAACACCGTTGGCATGTTGGCATCGTTTCCAATCTAGGAATTTGAGAATTTTTTTGCCAACTCTGCTTGTTATTGAATCTTTATCATTTATAACTGTTTGTTTTGATTGGGTTTAAATGTTATTTTGTAATGAAAATACCTCGAAAGCCTTGACTCATTGCGAAGGAAATAATGCAAAATTTTACTAAACATCGATTTTTAAATTCTTGATCAATAAGCAGAGAAAGAAATTGTATTATTGCTGGTTATTTAAATTATGTACTTATTAAGATATCATTTATACATTGTAATTCATTGGTTTGTTCTTAAAGTCATTTGCATACGAGGTTATAGAATTATTATTATCTTAAAGAAATACTCTTATAATAATAATCTTAAGTTAAGAATAACTGTCTGATCGCGGGGACCCAGGTAGGCTATATAAAAATTTAATAATTCGACCACGCAGCTGGACCGCTGACGTGAGTTGAGCAAATTTCCAAAATTAAGTTTATATGCCTATGTTTTAGGGTTTCAACCAACAATTTGGGAAATAGGTCTACTCTCGAAGGCGTTGAACAGCTGTCTATGTGTACGCAATGTATTAGTAGAATGTGTTTGCGCCTAGTGGGCTTGCGAGTTTGCACCACTGAGCTTCGAACCGGGTACTTTTATGGTATTTTACGTTTTGGTCGATTTTGGGGGAACCAAGGGAGCTACAAGGTCGCGTAAAAAAACAAAATGTGCAGAATAACATCCTACATTTATATGTTTAGAAAAAACTCTAAAAATTTTCATTCTCGTAGTAAAAATCTCAAAAAATAGTTACTTCCTGTCAAAAGACGTACTTCCGGTTGTTGGATTTTTTTGGCTAACGAACTCGTCTGAGCCACATAGACAACCAACATGTGTACCAAATTTGAACCAAATCGGACTTAAAATGCGGCCGCTAGAGTGCGAACACACACACACATATATATATATGTATATATATACATAACTATATATATGAATTTTAATGACACCCCAAAACGTGTTCTAGAGACCATGATCGGTGCTCATTTGCTACTCCCGACCTTGGGTCTTACCATAAGGGCCACTGCAATAGCTCATTTTTCCTATGGAAATTCGCTAATAAATGAGCTATCAAATACAAACGAATTTAGCTCCTACATGGTAGAGCCTAAAACCTAACCGTTTAATCGCGAGGCTCCACACTATATACTAATTTAATAAATGGGGTTATACAATATAGATGAAATTTTAGTTTATACTTTGTCACAACTATAATAACACTCCTGTTTTATTTAGGCTATTATTTCACGTCATTTGGAAATAATACAAATGTTTCTACATTAATTTTATTTATTATTACTAATATTAATTTGTCGGTCTGCTTATTAAAACCTAATATTTTTAATACAGCACTAGTATTGACTCTATAATGTAATCTTGGTTTTATTTTGTTTTTAGTCATTAAAACATTTCTTGTTATGCGTAGGTTATTTTCTTATTTAATAATTGTTTAATGTTTCCGAAAAAGTTTTGTAATAAAAATAAATTGTTATTATTTAAAATTGTAAACAAATTTACTTTCGACACATAAAAATCTGTTCTGAAATTAAAAATTGTAGGCTGAATACATGAGTTTTGAGAATAAATTTAATACGCTTCAATGGCGTAAAATGCAAGGCCATCCGCCTCTGGTGAGAGTGTTAATAGTTTTTCTGGAAATGGTACATCAATGTTAATGAAAACTTATATTATTGGGCTATTTGTCTAGTGAAATAAAGTATGTACATAATCAATACATACAAATAGCGAAACTAAGAAACTATTGGTAGCTGGTAGCAGGAAATCAAAGCCTGAATACAATACATATATCAGTTGTATTTATGACAAACAAAATATGTATAGGGTATTCAAAAGATAGGAGATTACACTGGTTTTGTATCATTCATTTAGCTTTGTCTGCCTGCGATTGAATTCTAATTCCAACTTCATTGTATGACATTAAACATAGAATATCTTATAGGTCTTTATCTGTATATACTTTAATACATTATAATATTTTACATACAAGTAACTGTTTTACATACAATTACAGTGTCCATTTTTTACGATTACCCAATTTTAAATCATATTCTACTATTTAATCAATAAATTCATTTTAAATGGGTATACGAACTAAATTGTTGTTAAACATTTATACTCATCTGTATACAGGATAACCTTTTAGATGAGTTGTTATCGTATTTGACTCATTAGCTTCAGGAACCCAGTTCAAATCCGACGATAGCCAGTTAGTTGGTTCGTCTTAAACAATATTTTGACAGATATTGAGGTATAGAGAATCTAAATAAAGTTATGTAAAATTTGTTTAACCAAAGAAAGAGAATTAATGATGGTGATGATAGTAGTTTAAATTGTATAAGTTTATTGTTGCAAATTAATTAATCAAGTTTTTATCGTCCCTAACTTTAGGTTTTTTTTTTGCAAGTGCGGAAACCCCTTCAAATAATTTGTATACGGGACCAAAGAGGCATGTTCGGGACCTTCTGTTCGGTACTTTAAATTAATACATACACTGGTTGTTCTAAGAAGAAGAATTTGTACGTGTTAGAAAGTGTTACTCGACGACTTGGTTTTTGCAGACGTTTTGAAGAACTTTTGAGAAACTATGAGATTTTGGAAAAATTAAGCTCTGGCTAAAACTTGTGGGGCCATATTGAACGTTGAAGCAGAAAAAGCACTTTGTTAGAATATGCTTATAGTCCGTTCCACCAGCCGTGACTCCTGACGGGTTAGGGGAACCTTAGACACACACAAACGCAGCTGGCCCGGCAGCCAGGTAGATTAAGCTCTGGCTAAAACTTGTGGGGCCATATTGATACTCTAACACTTTGGCGTCCAGTAAGCAACTGCTGATTTGATCAAACACAAATTTTAATAAATTTAAATTGCATATTTTAAATCTTCGTTAAATTTAAAAGAAATTGACACCAAACAGGACATGATTATGATAATATAATGCATAGTAATGAGTCCGATTATAGTAGTTGCCATAGTTTTGTTAGCAGTCTTGTAGTAGGAACATAAAAATAGTTGTTTTTAAAATACGAAATTTGAAATTTATAAATATTTTTATACAGTTCTATTTAGAACTAAATTACGAAACATTTTACACTTATGAAAAAATTTACAAAAAAATGTTTACTACTTTTTATGTACCAAAGTGGAACTTTTCCTCTCATTACTGAACATTTTTTTGTTTCTTGAGCCAATAACTTTTACAGTTTTACTTCAATACAATTTTTAATTGCATATAAGAATTATTTGAACCTTTGTCTACAGAAAAACGTAGAGATCACTTTTGGATTGGTGTGTAATTACTATATTTGGCGAATTTTTAAAAATATGCTTGCAAACGCCAAAAAAATTAATTTTCGTTAACATGGCCTGTTCTAGGGTTTAAAATGTCGTCAACAAATCATTACGTTTATGCATATATTATCATAATCATGTCGTGTTTGGTGTCATTTTCTTTTAAATTTAACGAAGATTTTAAATACATTTAAACTTGTTAAAATTTGTCAGATCAGCAATAGCTTACTGGACACCCCAATGTTGAGTCATCTGCCTGGCAGGGCTGGTCATACCCATAAGATGAGTGCGCGTGTGAGAGTTAGACCGGTTGCACACGGACCACAATCGTATGTGGTATGTGGGAGCTACTATTGTTGATCTGTGGTACCACAAACGCAGTGCATGTTAAATACATTGGCAGGCATGGCAGTGGCACTGATACTTTCACACGGTGTCGCATGTTGGGGTTGCGATTATTTTCCTTGTGCGTGTGGTACCACTGGCTCGAACACCAACGCTCCCCCTAGCTTCAGTACGACAATCGCATGTGCTGTGATAATATTCCCAGGGACGATGCTACAACAAATTATTGGGGAGGAGGGGGCAAAATCTAAAATTTCCTAACAATTTTGACCATATTTTCCAACTTCTGTGGTGGTTGTTCTAGCGCGCAGATCATGGCTCTGGGTTAGTTGTGTGGAATAAATATCAGTGGAGATGGAGCCCTGAAGGTTCACCCTCGGAATTTTTTTGAAAATTGGACTTCTCCCATAGGGTTTTAACACTGCACGCGCTATATTGAGTACTTTAAGAGTTTAAATTTTGTTCAAGAATTACAACATGTTCATCACATTATTGAAAAAACCCAATCTGGCAACACTGGTGTGGCGCAGTGCATGGCATGACGAGTCATTGACAGTCACTATTGCCACAATAAACAAGGGTTGGAACTAAATTTTCCAGAACATCATTTAAAAGAAGACAATTCATTTATTTGGTACACAAATATTTTGATTTGTACAACATTTTTGGATTGGAAATTATAACTTGCTTGTTATTTGTGAATGTTGGTAATTAACAACAAAAACTTTCAAAACCCAAACCCAAAGTTGGAATTTTTTAAGTTTTTTGCGTGCAATTTAATCCCAATATCAAAATCCCAACTTTTTCCATAATCTCAAATTTTCCAAATTTTTGGAGGCACCACCCCTTGCCCTCCCCCCCACTATAGTGTTCCCTCAGTGTTCCCTCCAATTGTACCTCAAGTTTACTTGGACATATTTGCGTTTTCAGTTGTTTGGTACTTGATTATTTGAGTTTTGAGGTGTTCGGTACTTGATGTCAGATTTTGACACGGATCGATTTATTGTTGAAATTGAATCAAACCTACGTTGTGGGACTTTGAATCACCCGAGTATGGAAACAATCATGTGCAAACCAAGGCTTTGGAAGAAGTGTCTAAAGTGATGTATCACTTATGTAGCACGACGAAGTAGAATATAAAATAAAATATCCTCTTTTACTTCGTCCATACTCACTGTCAATGATTTACAACCACCAGTATATATAACCTAAACCGTCCCACTCACAAACGTTTTCTCGACTGTCGTGTGTTAAGTCTCAGCGATAGTCGCACTGCAATGTCGTATGTCGGTCCCACATCCTACACGCGATTGTGGTCCGTGTGAAACCGCCCTAAAGGGTCTCCTACTAATCTGTCAGGTGGTATGGAATTGTCTTGCAGTTGAATATCGGCGCAGCGCTCTGTCGAGTATCGATATAAGATATAAGGTAATCGCAATAGATCCTATGAGTTAACCCTAACTGGTTCACATGACTACCTACACCTACACTAAAACTTAATTATTCTAGGTTTCCATCAGGAATCCCTTTGGTACTGAGTTTTCATAATACACCAGATTCTTCAGATGGTACAATTCTTTCTTCACTGTATGTACATGATTCATTTTCCTAGTCATTTACAATGTTTTAACTTTTTTTCGTTCGCAGAATGGTCTTTGATTTAGTTCTGTTTGTTTTGCAGTATCAAGTTAAGATATTCGGGCTTTGCCTTAGGATCAATGCAGAATGAGTTAGTGAAATAACACACGAAAAATACAAGAATGCTAACTTACTACAGCCCTAGCAATAAGGTATTTAAATACAATCACAACAGCTGAGCTAAAGCAGCTTCATGAATTATTTTATTTATTAGGTTCAGTTGGCAATTAGGATTCTGCACAAAATCTATGTCTAAGAAAACAAAATTTGTGTAATAAAAGTAATTTTAAATTCTTCTGGATTTTAACACATTTATACTCATAAACATAGAATTATCTTTCGGCATTAACAATTTATGAACTGATCTATTTACTTGTAAGCTACCTTAATTATTGTACAAAATCACACCAAAGCTAAAGTGCTGTATTTCGCCATAACGAATTTTTGGTTAGTTTATGTAAGGAATAGAATTAATTATTTAAAATGTCAAAACAATATTTAAAATGAGAAATAAAGATGTTTAGCCAAACGTTTATTGGTAGCGTATTTTTACTTTGTTATAAATATTTCTGGATCTATTGCCTAATAATAATAATTGGATAATAAACTCAATTACAAGGCAGACCGAGAATGATAATCATATTAATAAATACCTTAAAAGAAACACTAGTTATTGTAATTAAATTAGTTGTTAAGTAATTTACATGTAACAATCTGAGTGTTAAAAGAAATTATCTCTTCCAAATTACTTGAACAAACACATTGTTTTTACAAATTAAATGTTTCAATTACAGTAATGCTTTTGAGTGTTTTCATAGATTACCCAATTGTCAGAGTCAAATTTAACGTGAAAACAACTGAAGCAGAATTATCCATGTCTGAGATGTACTTTCCGTAATAACACATCAATTGGTTATAATATATTTTTTAATTATAGTTTTCAATATTTAATTTACAAAATATTTGGATTGTACTTCAGTATTAAAAAAGCAGGCACATTATTGAAGATAAGCGGAATCTAAGCTGTCATCATCAATATTTTAAAAGATTAAGCAAATCGTTTGAAATGAATGTTCTCACGCCTTCAGCGTAATAAAATACGTAATTTAACTGCATTTATATTATTATTGAACTAAATTCCTTTAAAGTATTACTGGATGTCATATTTTGAAGAAGGGTTATCCTCTTTTTGTTGCCTAAGCTACATTGAAGACTTTACCCACTCCTTAAGAGTCTATTCCAAAGAAATTAATAATAATACCTTATTGCAACGTTGATAAAATTACTCAGTTAGTTATAAAACGCAGAAGCTTGTCTAGATTGCAGGTTAAACTTTCTGCCAGTGACTGGTTACAATCTTCAAAAATGTTTGCTAAATTATATTTTAAATGGAAATTTGTTCCATCATAACGGGATGTTCTAGAAAGGACAAAACCATGACCGCACTCTTACTTTAGTATAGGCGCTAGGCAAAGGTAATACAATGAAGAAAAATGTCATAATTTATTACGAAGTTATAAACAAAGTTCCATATATTTTATTTTTTTATCAGGAATGACTTGAGACTGCAAAGCATTGAGCTGTATATATTTTTTGTATTTTTGTGATTGTTCGGTTGTTGTAACACGGGTTTGTTACAATTCCTGTAACATTCATTGATGTTTAAACGGAAACCCGACAACAAACACAGATCCGTATCATTATTGTTACTTAGTGATACTATTTATCAAATTGCAGAGTAAGCCCGCCAAATAGCACCTTTACTTACGACATCAAATATTTATAGATTTATTAAATTTGTAAAAAATTATTGTTTTGAAATAAAATGGCCAACAAAAACATTGTTGAAGATTGGCTTGGCTTCACTCATTGAAATTGTGTATCACTTATTTAAAATAAATATAAAAACAATACGGAGCTGAATAATTATTTAAACACAAATGAACTTTGTTTTAACCAAATGTTTGCTTAGTTTTGAGAATAATACCAGACTTGTCAGGTGCAGACAGTGACGTAAATGTATTTAGTAATAATTGTATGGCATAGCTTTTAATGTAACTAAGAACTATTTAATTACTCAACATTTACCGATTTACTTCAAATTTGGTACCAAAATAAACAGACGATCATGATACACAACGTTATGTGATTTATTTTTATATTTTCTTGTTATAAAAAAAGTTTGCATAACGCTACTATAAACAATTAAAATTCAGGAAGGTGTGGAGCGGAAACCAGTCGACCTTGCTGACCCTCCGTAGGCTTGAACTTCCGCCTCACTCTGAGTTGAATTTGACTATAGTTATTGCCTGCCCGGCGCGGGTAAGTTAAAAACCAGAATATTACAAATGTTCTTAAAATTTTTTAGCGATAGTTATAGTTTTTGCTATAGTTATGCTGAATAGCTGACTCCCGTTGTTTTCCCTCATTTCAAGTAGGCCTATTGCTTTACAGTTTCTTGTATTTTTTAAAGGACCTATTTTTTTTCCTTGTATTTAATTTAAGTTGTTGTAGTGTAGGTAATCTTCTTGAGATTTTATTGATATATTGAGAGAAGCAAGATAATAAAATGTAATGAACTTATATAGCAGCAGATGAAAGTATACGATAATTATGTTAAAGAAGTACGTAAACAAACTTATAGATTTAATGCTCAAAAGAATCTAAATTATTATTAAAGAGCGAACATGACAGGTTAAATACTATTTTTAGTATATTTATATAAATGAATAAACACTTTAAATGCTGTATTTGTTATGAACATTAATATTTCTTAAAATATGATCTCTTTATAACTCAATGATCATATGGTCTGGAAGACTGTTATTGATAATATTATCTGTCACACCATTAGTATCATTGGTACAATTTTAGTTAGTTTAACCCTAGATTACTTTTGTCAAAATTTTGTCACGGGATTACTTATGTATCGTAAATTTGACTACTTACTAACAAACATTTATTTTTTGACTGTACTAAAATAATTTTGTACTTATTATTTTTAATTGTAATTGTATCCTAGCATATTTTAGAGCTATATTAAAAAACAGAGCTATACATCAAACTATTCAATTAAACAATAAATAAAATAAAATAAACGGTACCAGAAACTGGCACATACTTTCTCACATACATATTTAAATTATTAAACATATTCACAGTGACTTCATTATTGTAGGTGGGGTAGGAAAGGTGATTTTAAACTAGGAGATTAACTAATAAATATTATTATTATTAGCTAGAGATAAAACTATTCGATCGATTTCAAACAAATTTTCACCAAACACGTCAATTAGGTCTGTATAGATGCACGAAAAAAGTTTTTGAAAAATTTTGAAAACAACCCCCTTTTTGGCCAAACAACCCCCAAAAATCAGTTAATAATAATATAATATGGATGTGTGTTACAAGCATCTAATATTTTCCATGGTAACATTTTCCTAATATTATTGCAATTCTAAATAACCACCTCCTATGCTACTCTTGGGAAGGTATAAAGTTTCAACTGGGAGAAAATATGCGGCAGTTATCTGGTACCGTTTATTTTATATATTTTTAAAACATATACTTATTGTAAATATTTGTGTTGTACACAATTTTTTTTTTTTTAATTCAAAAGTTGTTTTTCTCTATGGGTTTGGTGGATTAATTAAAAAGTTACACTGTCACTTATGTATCGTCAAATTGACTACGCGAGCTTGGGGAGCTGAACGGTCCATAAGAGCCCATGTTAAATTTGCTAAGTTCGGGTACACTGTTCTCGAAAACCGTTAGACCTTCAGGTTTCAAATTTTTACTCAGTTATTATGCATGCATGGAGAGTACCTAGAACTAAAATTTTGTTTGTATGGTCAGTATTAAAGAAATTATGATTTTTAAAAAAATATATCTTTACTTGGCATAAAAATTAATAGTTTTCAATTTTTTATTTTTTTTATTTTTACAATATTATAATAATTTTAGTTTCACATACTGGTACCTATGCCAGGAATATTGGATAAAAGTTTCAAAAAGATATCTTCATTAGTTCCTGAGAAACATGCACCTTTACCGGAAAAAACAAAAATGTTCAGAAATCGCAAGCAAAAGTAGGCTAACTTTTCACTTACAAATATTTTACCTCAAAAGCCTCCAGGACAGTAATATTCAAATAGGTTATGTAATATTTCAAAACTAACTACATACAATGTTTCTTGAGTTTCCTTCAAACTCAGAGTAACCATTATTGCCATTTACTAGGCTTATTTTTTCCTAGAAACGCTGGGTGGTGTAGGCCTAGGTGCTAAAGTCACATTTACAAGTTCTGAGTTAGGCCTAGGCTCATTCTCAATAAAATTCCAGTCTGTTGATAAACATTCACTTTTGAATAACTATTACCCTGAAACTTCCTTCTCTTGAATGTAGGTTTTGCCCTGCCCATACTGAACACAGACACAATAATATAACACACTAAAGATTCGTTATAAATAAATAATAATATCAAACTAGTTCTTCAATGTATAAGCCTACTAAAACACATAACCATGAAGTTTATGATAGTAAACAAAAACATTCCAGCTGTCTGCTAAACCCATAAGCCACTTCTAGTAATACTATATTGCCAAAATTGAAACTTGAAAAGAACAAAAAAAGGATAATTACACTGTAATAACTCCCACCGCGTTGCAAGGAATGTTTAAAAAATCTGAATGTACTGATTTAAGAATTTTTTTCGCCGTTTTAGTAAATTATTTATATCAAGTGTTATATATTTTCAATTTCAGAAATAACCAAGGAAACCAAAATTACAATAAATTTTTTTTTAATTTTTTTAAATATTTTTTTGTTCAGCTCCCCTTAAGAAAACAAGGATGCGTACTACTTGTAACAACGAAACTGTGCAACTAACATCTGTGGTTGGAGGGGGGAAGGTACTGAGACGCAGCTATCTTGTCAGATACTGCGATTTTGCAAATGGTGCATCGTTATTTTGACTTCACATAAGTAACCCTGTAAGTAATCTAGGGTTAAGTAACTAAATAGCTCTTAAATTTCCTAAACCATTATTTAGAGTAGAAGGAAGTCTCAAGAATGTACATTACTAGCTAAAAGTGTTAGTCTGTTTTCAATCTTTCACATTCTGTCAATATATGAAGGTCTAGCACCACCAATTAACAACATATATCTTACGGTAGAAGTGTTTTCTAGAATATAATCGCAAAAAACATGTCCAAGTCCATTTACTCTGGCAATCAGCCATTACTTGACTGCTGAAGATGGAAGGTAAGGCAGTAACCTTTAAGGATGATTTGAGTTATGATGTAGTTTGCATTGCATGACATCAAACAAGAAATACCACAAACATAAACAAAACCATGGTTGCTGTAGATGCACCTTGTTTTGTACTATAAAGTGGTGATATTTTAATTTAGAAGGGATAGTAATAATAATTGATAATAATTAATTCAGGTTTCCTTATGCAATCATTTATCGTATTTTTTTATTGAAAATTTAAATTGGTAAATGTATTCATATAAGAAAACGTCATAAACTTAAACCTACTTATTTAGGTAGGTATTTTATGAAAAAATATAATTAAATATTGTTTGCTTTACTAATTATAATTAGGGGAGTTTTAATTCAGTGTGTATAGTCACATTTAATTATAAAGTGTTAATATTATTTTTAAGTATATTAAATAATATTAAATTTAATAAATAAATGTATTAATATTTTAAATGTAATATTAGTTTAGTGAATATCTTGTTTGTATATATTTCTAAAATTTATTTGAAGTTATTTTTTATTGTTTGTGAATGTATTTATTACTCAAGCACATTTATTTATGTGCAATATATTTGAAGTTATTAAATTTTGACCGTGGTACAGATATGTGTGTACATTAAAAAACAAAAACAGCAATTAATGTTTGAACATTTTTTAGACCTACCCATGGAAAAAATGTATTGTTCTGTGTTGCGCTAGCTCCTATTTTCATCTTGTATAAACAAACTGCATCGAAAGTGTAAAGGTTCAAAGATTTAAATATAGGTGTATAGGTATGTATATATATATATATATATATACAGTGTACCGGCAGTAAGTTGATTAAACAAAAAATGCAGGTCTCTTAAGTACGAATAATTGTTTAAAAAACCTATCTCAAGAAAAATATTTTTGATAACTTATGAAATTTTTTACTTTAATTTTATTATATTATATATGAGAAAAAGTAAAATAAATAGCATATCCATACCTGTCCTCCCTGTAGCCTTACTGGATTGTTAATAATTACAATAGTTACAATTACCTTCTTTTTTTTGCGATGCTGTCGAACAATCCTTATTAATTAATCTTATTGTTTCTTTATAGATCACACAGTTATCAATAAAGCACACCACAATGTACAGACTAAGAATTAAAACATCCCTCTCTCGGAGATCCTTATCTAGTGACCAGATAAATTAATCAGTTGATGATTGAGCCTTATCGAGAAATGTCACCTACCACGCATGTTGTTTAAATGTAAATGTATTTGTTTTAAAATTGTCCTAGTTTGTGTTTAAATGTTTTAAATAGCTATTATATACATTAGGTAATGACTGATAAATAATCGAAACGCGTCTATGTGGATAAAATAAGAAACTACAAGAATATAAAATAAGGATTGTTCGACAGCATCGCAAAAAAAAGAAAAAGAAAGTAATTATAACTATTGTAAAGTAAATAGTAATAACTTGAAATGAGCAATATTTATCATTCGTTTAGTTTAGATTGTTGGATAATTCACGTAAAAATGTTAACAGCTCTTGCAACAATTATCGCTGTTGTACCAGCTGCATTAAGTTATAGAATTACTCAAAAGCCATAAAAACTAGCAAGTTTTAACATTTAAAATCTTTTATATTATTGCATATATATTTGTATAAATAGTAAATTATAGTTGTACATACATTTTATAGTTAACAAAATTAATTGCTTATCAGATCTATTTATTGTCAAGTCTTCATGTATATATAATATTTTATATTTGAGAGTGATTGTAAAAACACTTGAAACTTACACATCGCAATAATTTTATCGAAAGTGAATCTATGCGTGTTTAGAGTATCACTGTAATTTTAAAAACGGTACATGTAAGTATTTGTAACTCCACGACACATGATTTTGTTGTAAGATTTACCTATAACTTATGTAAGTTAAAGTCTAAAATTACGTTTTTAATAATCTGCTATATAGAAATCGGCCAGACGAATTCCTGAAAGGGTGATTATTGACAAATAAATGTTTGGGCTAAACAATTGGATTTGAACCCTGTACACCTCCCCTACTTGACATATTATATCTGGCCTAGATCCCCTCTCTGTTCTCCAATATGATGTAAGTTGATACAAGCACTCACTTTCATTTCGATCTTAGTAGCTCTTGTGAGCTTGACTGGATTAGACGTAGTACGCGAGCTCTTGTAAAAAGCATTTTCTAACTTTCCGATAGATACAAATATTTTTATCGTTACATTTATGGAGCAAATATATAACTACTTTTTATTAAAATGAATTTTTAGTGAAAAAATACTAATCCGATATCGTAATTGCGCGATATATATTTTTAAATTTCTATTTATTATTTTGTGCAACATACTAGTGATTTTAACGAACGAGTAAGAAAAACGTCACGAAGCTTGAGAGGTAAGAATAAGAGAAGATTTAAAAGCATGAATTATAATTAATTAAGTATAACTGATTGTAAATATATAATTTATGAATTTTATGCACCATTCTACGCAACTACCTTTCTTTTTTACCACTACTTATAAATTTCGTTTAACGAGTAATGTTAAATTATCAAACAATTGCAGTAATTGTATTATTGTAATTATTTGTTTAAGAATTAATTTTTAAGGACGAGATTTTTGCTGTAGGAACTATTGTTAATGCATTACTAGTAGTACTTCAGCAAAATGTGTATATTATTAAAAACTTT
>JAGFPH010000159.1:0-28872 GCA_018207615.1 Philaenus spumarius | reverse complement strand
GAAACGAAATAGTTGAATATCGTATTGTTTACAAAGCTTTTAGTTATTCATTTCAAGTTCAAAACACGAAATAAAAAGTTATTTACAATACAAAATGGGACATTTAATAACCGAAGTAATATTATTTAAATGTTTTCAATTACTCAATCGTAATATATTTTGGTCGAGGTTTCTAACCGGCTAAATGACCGAAACTAATTATCAACCTGTTAAACGAGGTATTAATATATTTTATACAGTTAACAACATTATTATTATACATTTGAAAGTTTGAAGGGTTATATTAAGGTTCATAAAGCTGATAATCAGGAATACTACTCTCAGAACACTTGCCTAACTTTAGTAAATTATACAATCCTTCCAAGAGTAGGGTGAGAAAAGTATATATACATAGTTTATGAAGTGATACAAACTATATTGATGATTACTATAGTAATCATTTTAAATTTACTTCTAAATATAAGAAAATGCTGATATTTTAAGCAATCTGTTAAATCTGGGTTTGAAACCTTTTGTTCGACTTAGCTGTTAGGTTAAGTTCTCTGTTGTTGTCCTCGGCCACTCCATCAGCTGCAATCAAGGTGTTAGAAAGTGCACAGCAGTGTTATTCCCGCTGCATCTTATCTTTCTTTCGTGTTATTGTTAATGACCTGTTACGCATTTTACGTTCACTATGTTTTCATTGGAACGGATTGTTGATCTACAATTCCAAACCTTGAAGCATTGAACGAGACCTCTTGAGTGTTGTATTTATATGTGAGGGTGTGTGTTTGTTTTAATTTATCGTTCAATGAATTAATATTGTAAAATAATACGGAAATGTAAAGCTGCAAAAATATATGAATCAATAAGTACAGTAATGTGTCATTTATCAGTTGTGCAATAACTATATAAAGGCAAACATATTGCGGTGATGGTTAGGGCGTTACGATTCGGACCCTCTAGGTTTGAATTCGCCTGTTGATTCCGCTCCCAGCCCTTTTATTATTGCTGTAGTCACAAAGTGAAGGCAATAAAATAACCTGTAAGTAGACCACCATCTAAAAAAGGGAATTAATATTTTAAACGTTTGGAAAACCGATAATCGTTTCCAGTTCTTCCTAAAATGTAGTAAATATTTTACGCCAATAGCACTAATGAATGATATGAAATGGAATTACACACGCAAATTACAATGTTAACAGCCAGATTTGAAGCCAATATCTTTAGCGTATTTATGTTTGTAGTCGTTTACCACTTCTAAGCAGAAAGACTGGAGTTAAATCTTAAGGTCGATTTCATCTGCCAGGTACAATGTTTTTGTCTATAATTACAAGATCATATTTTTGTATTAAGATAGGTATTAATTACAAACCAAACTGATTTAAGAAAATTGCGAAACATTCAAATAAACAGTTCTACAGAGACAACGTTTATTCATTGGGGTAAATTAAAATTACAAAATTATACGCTTGATAAAATATAGGTAGAATATTATCTGAAAATGTCAAACAGAACTGACTCAACAAAAACGTTGACACAAATCAAAATGGAGTTTTTGGCAACGCAGTATCATGACAGTATATCTTGTCAAGGACTACTTGTTTCCTTAATGATAGCCCTACATAAGAGTTATTCACAAAGATGTGATGCGAACAATAACTATAGCAATAACAAAGATGTGAGTGTCACAAGAGCTGAGACGTTATACATAATCTTACAAAATGATACTATGTACCATCCCAGTGAAGCTGACATCAATGCGGTTATTTTTGTTTTATTACGAGGAATTTCTATAAAGTTTTCTTCAGCTTACTTATGTATTTTTATATAATATCTTTACCACAGCCAATCAACCGATACCATGAGGGAAGTGTATTATTAACACTTCAAGAATACTGTACTGTCGGCCGAAACATTATGCAAAACTGATATTTTATAATATTTTGTCATTTACTTAAAATAAGAAACTAATAATTAACAATATGGCGGAATAAATTATTCATATTGGTGGAGGGAAGGCGACGGCTGCTAAACACAACTGTTTTGATATAATTGTAGACATTCCTGAGTTAAAATGATGTGTTAGTACTTCTAGTGACAGTTTTACAATGGCTTATCAATAAGCTTAATCACAATAGTACTTTGGTTGCCTGTTAAGTATTCTCTATCTATAGCTCACGTGTATAAAGTCCGTTCATACTACACACCGTGACCATGACGACATAATATATTCAAGGTGGTTGAAGAGAAAGTTACGCCCCGTTAGCATTATTAATAATTAAAATAACTAATCGCGATTTGCAGCAAGACATTGTTGAATGGGATTTTATCTATAAACTTGATTGTTTTCAATGTTGGGCTTTAGAAGGTGCTGGCTGAGGTAATAAACAATTAAGTAGAACCAGTGACACATCATCTTAGAAATTTCGACGAAACGTGAATATGTTATTACTGTAACCATTTGTTGGATAATTTTTACGAAAGGATGTTCTAAATAATGTGTTTACATAATGCTGAGTAAAAAGAAAATTACAGAACCCATCATTAGCACTACAATATTCACGGTCATTTTAGATAGGGTGAAGCCAAGAAACGTCCTATTACTTTAAATGAGCAATTCTTGGATCTTTGTATCCGACGCGGATCTCGAAAACGGCTCTAACGAATTCAAAGAAATGTTGTATTTAGGTGTAGTTTTGATTTTTAAGTACCCATATAGTTGTATTTGGTGTAGAAACGTAATTTTTTGAAAAAAATCTAATTTAAAAGTTGAAAAATTTTAACATAGGGTCTTATGGGTTGCCATTTTGGTTACAAAATAACAACGAAATAGTAAATAAAGCAATCAAAACAGCTGTTTATAAACAAGCCATGAGATTGAGTATTATCCAAAATCAGCTGTTCATTGGATAGTTTTTAATTACTGTTAAAAAACAAACTAATTTATACTGTTTTAGCACGTTAGAATTAGAATAAATTTGGCCTGATTTAACAATTTATTTTGTAAAAAAAAGTAAACTTGGCAAAAATGGATAAATTCTAATAGTCAATTTTGTATTATAGGCCTGGCTCATTTCTGAAACATAGTATTGAGGTAATGTTTACATTGAGGTAATGTATGGAGGGGGTGTACATTTAGGCCTGGTTTCAAAACTTTAGTTGACAGAAGATAGTAGAACTAGGACTAAAATCGTAATGAAAGCCTCTCACATTTCTAAAGCATGTATTTGAGGTTATAATTAATCTTGTAATTACTGTTGATATATTTAAGCCTGGTTTCATAATTTTACAAACCAATGTACAAACGAGCCAAAGCGAAGCGAAGCAGCCATCTGAGGCCAAAGGCCGAGACGGGGTTGGGACGCGAAGCGTCCAGGGGCAGAGCCCCTAGCTTTTTATAATATGTGTATCTCTCATCCAGTCTTACTCATTTAAAAATGTTGATTACTCAAGAATACCAAATTTGGGATGATTATGTGTAATAGCAGTTTTAATATATAAAAACATACTATACAAAATGTTTTTTTAATTTTCTATAACGTAGGGTAAATAAATAAGTATTTTGAAGGTTTGCGTTTACATATTTATTTCCTTTAATTGTCTATTTTACAAAAATATTAGGTGTCATATTTGTATATGGAGGTAAACTTTAAGTCAGAAAGAAAAAAATCTTACAGTTAGTTATGAAAAGTCACTTCATACAATTATTTGATTATTTGCAGAATATTGTTATTGTCAGCAAATGCTGCCGTGATTTAGTTCTATAACCAAATAACACTAGGTTTAACAAATAATTTAATGAATGTTTAAGAGCTGAAAATTTTAACTATGGAAGTAAATAAAACACTAAACCATTTTAATTAGCTGATACCCCCCAAAAATGATATTTATAATATTTTTATGTGTAGTATCGTTCGAAAGGATAACAAACCCCATTTTAGAATTTTGAAAATAAATAATATAATTTGAATACAAGTTAATGGACAATAAACTATTTAAGACACTGTAATATATTTAAATACTGTCATTAAAATAAATAATGGTTGAAAGCTTCGCTGTTTTTTTAAATATGTTTTCAAACAGTTTACTCTCTCGGTTGGGCAACTTACAATTAGAGCACACCTGCTTGCATTTACTTTGAAGTGACTGCAAACTACGAGACTTGGCGAAGAAAGCGGGTTTATACTGCTTCTTCTTCTTCTTCTTCACTTATCAACACGCGACCCAGTTGACATGATACAAACAGCTTTAAAGAGCTATACAGTATATTTATTTATAGTTTACACTTAGGACATTGAACTTCTTACTTTACATTGAAAGAAGATTTTAGTTTCTTCGAATGGGAAAATGAGATGCACTTATCACATTCTAAGTACTGTATGAATATTATACTTTGGATATATTTTTTGGAATTAAATCCCACACAATTAAATAGAATTCTTTCTTTTTGTATCAGACCTTAAATGAATTGTAAAATGCAACGAAGTAAAATAGGTAAAACCCACGTAGAAATGATTACATATTCCAGAACACATTGTAAAAATGTCATTCCTTTTTTTAACGATATTTCAATTATATGTCTTGAAATGTTTACATCGCTTTTAACAAAACTAAATTAGAAAATAACAACTTTATTCTAGTACAAGTGTGACGTAAGTATAGTTAAATAGCTTTAGCTACTGAACGCAATTTCACTCGATGACGCCCGAATGTGAAACGAAAGTGTGGTGAACTAGTTTAACGCCCTCTAGTGATCAGCCACGGATAACCGATTAGAGATGTTTGGATATTAATTTTACTTTACACGAGTATTTGTGTTAAGTGGATTATATTATCAATATTATAGTTTAGCAATTAGAAGGGCTCATTCGACTGCAGTTAACTACGTCTTGCTAGAGAAAGCTGTTTCCTTAGCCGAGCAGTGCTCGAGGTGTGAACGCGATATCTTTTAATAACTGTGTGTTCTTAAACAGCTGTTAAAGATATTAAGAAATTACTTCCACGTGAAATACAATAAATCTTTTATAAAAACTATACGCGACTACTAATGAGTCGCGATACTTATTTGTTGACATTATATTTTAGTAATTTTGTCACCAATAAAAGCATATTTTATAAATGTCATGAAGTCGAATTTATTTTATGGCAGATAAACTATAGTACGTTATTTTATGGTAATTTTGTATTCAATAGTGTATTAGGAAAGTAGACAGGTTTACAGCAGAGGTTGATCTAAACGTTGGCGCTTTGGCAATTATTTTTCAATGTACTTAAGATACGCGTTACAACGATACCACTTTTAAAATCATTCCAAAATAATTGTACAAGTACGACTTACAAACACAACTGTCGATAAAAAAAATACAATTTAAATCGTTAAACTCTGATTCGGCTATACTTACTATAGCAATAAAACATTTAAAATAAAGTTTGATTTGGTGTGGTACTTTTAAGAAATAACGAGTTATTCATTATTGACACTAAAGACAAGTTAAACATTATAAAAAGAAATTTAGCTTACTCGAAACAAAAATATTACGTATAGTAACTAATCATTTGTTTGGTCCGTAATTTAATGTAAGCTCATTTAATGTGGCTCATTGATATGCCATCACATAGTAAGCACAGGGTTTGACATGCGACTGTGAGATTCCAGTCAGTCATTTATAAAATTACAGTATCTAAAACAATAATATAATTTTACAATTTTTAAATTTTGCATTTACGTAAAATTTAAATTAGGGTCAAATATTTGAAAACTGCTAATACAGTAATATGATACGTATTTATAAAGGAAAAATAACAATACATAATAATTTGTAACTGGAATTTCTATATGTTAGAAACATGGATACAAATTTTGTCTGCCTCCATACAATAGGACTTATGTATAATACATATCCCGTACAAGCCAAGAATTTGTATATCCTAAACATTATTGTCATTGTTATTTTAAATATTCCGTTAAACAAACAAAACCCCGTAAATAATGTGTCTTGTGGTGTTGTTAGTGCCTCTTGTTTTCGTATTGTAACTAGAATAAGTTGTATAATGCAATGTGGGTCATGGAGTGGGGTCACATCAGCTTTCTTCACTCGGACAGTCGAGTCGGTCCGCAGACATTCTTGAGCTACGTCAGACTTTGTCATTAGTTTAGGCAGAAATAGATTTATTTATACTACATCTACTACAAACAGTTAATGCTGTTAATAATCATATAACTTTCATCCTAAGTATTTGTAGAACTAACACATTTATAGGCTGTTTCCGAATTCACTACTATTACTAATTGGCACAATACGGTATTCGGGATAGAATTTTTATATTACTTTATAATTTGTTTTATTATTTGATCCCTGTTTTGATTGTAAGGAGTTTATTTTACATTTCATCTTTGTATATTTTATTTTAATTATACTTTAATGTGCAAGTATATCCTACAAGTCTCGCATATGGAACACAGACTAATTAAAAAATGCATTTCTATAACTTTTCTGCAGTGGTTTTTTAGATTATTTTATTTCAATTTGCTAAAAACATTAGAAATTAATCTCATTTGACGAATAAGTTAATAACATTCAGAGTGAATATAAATACCTAGGAACCTTTTTATTTGCTTATATTATACGTTTTTAATATTATATGCCCTACATCATATTATAGTCATAAAAAGCAAACCTGCTTAGTCGTTATTTTACTTTAATTAACGTTTAAATATTAACAAACAATTAATTTTGAATTGAGACATTAAATATTAAATTACAGCCCTTTTTTGTATAAATTCTATTCCTTCTTTTGTCCACCACTTTATTTATTTCAGATAATATAAAATTTTGAAACAAAAATTAATTTTGAGTATATAAAAAAGAAACAAAATAAGGGAGCAATGCAGAATGGATGGCAGTAATATGTGTAGAGAAGTGTGTCTATTATTTACATCTGTAATCTATATAAGTCAGTGTCGTGCCTTTGTTCAAACTGAACAGATTTAATTAGTACCATTTATGTAGGAATAAAGATGAGTAGGGTTATATAAAATTTAAGGGTAAAATACATTATTCTATTCTGTATATTGCTCTAAAACTTCGAAAGACTGAATTTTTACTTAGGAAGCCGCTCCCCTTTGTTATCACCACGCTGCTATATTCTCTTTGAGTGTGTCTACATCTACATTAACAATCGACAAACCTTGGGCTGAAGAATCTCTTGGTTAAAGATATTTATCTTCATTTCTTGCCCTATAAAACTTATGCAACTCACGCCTAGCCTACTCGAACCAGGTCCTGCATAATTACACAATCAGTTTCAAATTATGTAACTTATAGGGACTTCAGTCAAAACACCAAGTCAAAAACCAAGGTCGTAATACTTGGAATAAATGAGAATATGGTGGGTTGGTCATAGAAACAATTCATAACATGATTAAATCTTTTGAAATGATATCAGTCTAAATAGAGATGTAACTAGGTTTATTTTTTGTTTAATTATATTGACATACATTATTTCTATTCACAAATGAATAAGCATTACAGTCCAAAAAACAATTAAGCAAATTCAAATTTTTAGCCACCTGAATTTAGTCCATTTTAGTTTTTTCTTCACTTTGAATTGTTTATCTAAACTTGTATCACTTGTAATATCACTAGTTTGCATTACTTTATGTCTATCTGTCTGCCACTCAGTATTACACAGTAAAACTTATCTAAGTTGAAATTTGAAGTAATTATACAGTTGTTTCTAACCAGCGAATGTTCAGAATTGTTAAAAATATATTTTCCTATCAAAGTATTTTTCTACATAAAATATTTACGATTGGTTTTATATTGGGTGTGATTTAATTAAATATCTCAAAAATAGTTTTCATAATTTTGTAATCTAAAGTTTGTATAGATATTGCTAGAAAACTAATTTCATTTTGTATTTCCGAAAGAAATGTTAGAAAGTTTGTATAGTTAAAATTTTGAATCAATTGGTGGTATTGGATGTATAAATATGCTTTTCAGAAAAAACTATAGCAGTTTCATTTGGTACGTAGTGAAAACCTACCACCAAATATAAACTATAATTGTTTGTTTTTATTGCGTGACGTCATTACTTTGTGCCCATTGGACTAATGAAGGGCGGTGAATGGTATAGTACTCGGAGAAAGTTAATAGCCGGATTCGAACCTACGACGAAACTGACACCATCGTAGGACAACTCTACTAAATAACCTATTGCCGTTCCTTACTACTCTCAATAAAGTACCGTGCATGTTTCTAAAAAATAGTTTGTATTCTTTTAGTACCATAGAAAAGAAATTTAATTTAAAAAAAGAAATTTCACAAAATTTAAGACAGAGGACTAATGAAAAGAAGTTAGATCAAAGTGGAGTATTGACGCACTTATTTCATTGGTACATAATGTCGGTGCCTACGTCACTAGTTTTAGAACTGAACATTTTTAAGACCGTTTGTGGGGCCGAAACAAATTGTTTTCACCGGGCTTTATTTAATAGTTTGTATATCCTTTCATACCTAATATGATTTGTATTCTAAAATTGTAAAAAGTGTTTAAACAAAGTAGCAGAACATAATGTAAACTTTTTGAACCCACAATTTCATGAAGATTTAAATAAAGGTTCTAAAACATTTTCCCAACTAGATATTTGACATGAAGTAAAATGTATTATTTTAAATTAGAAAGCCTCGTGTAAAATCACAGGCAGATAAATTAGCTAACATCAGAAATACGTAATTTAAAAATAATACCATTTAAAAACAACAAACTTTATGTTGGCCTACCTACTGTAGTACTCACGAGTGTGGACCTGAGATTTACAGGCGCTAAGACTGGTGCCGTTGGCCACGGCTGTACTAGCCTTGTCACTAATATGTTTTGCGGAACTATCAACCCTCTGATTTATCAGAAATGCCGACTTTCAAATCCTAGCGGATTACTTCGGTTAACATCCTTCAATACTATTGTTAAACATACTTACTAATTTTTAATAAAGAGAACTTCCGTGTTTTCAAGAAAAGAGATGCAGATTGATGTTTTTAGAAATGCATTTAAAATAAGTGACAAGGCAAAACCAATGCACTGTGCCGAACGGGTTGCGTTCTCTCCAGGTCCACACTCGTGAATACAGCACACTAACTATACTGAGGGGATTTTTAACTCGGTAAAAGTATAGCCTACAATAATTATAAGAATTATTTAGACATCTATATAAATAAAAATGTAAATGTGCGTTTGTTCAAAATCGATAATCTCCGAACGTTCAACACCGATTGCTTTGAAATTTTGTCAGAGCATTGCACTCGACCTCAAGTGTTTTTATATACTTTTTGAAAAACTACAGCATCTAATGAACATAAAAACAAGAAAAAATATACTTAATATTTAACAAAAATGTAAGCGTCATTACATATGTTTATTGACTGTAAAAATAACAGTAGTCAGCTGTTTCCTATAAAGAGGTCAAATTTGTTTGTTTGTATATAGGGGGTTATCTTTGGAACTACTGAACCGATTGAAAAAATAGTTTTACTAATAAAAAGCTGCACTATCCCTGAGTAACATAGGCTAGAATTCATATTGTTAAAAACATTTAGTCGGAACAAATTCACAGGATCAAGTTGGACGTTAAACCCATACCGTCTAACAGCTGTAATACCAATAAATAAGCAACATTATAAAAAACTAAAAACTGACAATAGAAATCATTAAAAGATGTGCACAAAAAACATAAATTATGTGTGTATGTTGCCGTTAAGGCAGGTAAAATAAATTAAACATAATTTTAGGTTAGGCCTAGACTGATGAACCAACTTTTTGAATGTATTTACATTCATTACCATAGGAACCAGTTGAATACAATAACAACTAAAATAGTTGATTTGGATGTCAGCTTAGTAAAAAATAACATGTTAAGTTAAGCCTAGATTGAACCAACACATGTTTCAACACACACAAACCTATACAAAATTGCGTTAAGGAATTTAAAAATAAGAAAAAAACTATAAAAACATAACCCCAAAGTATAATCTACGCTAAATTTTGTTTTACTTATTACAAATTATGGGGGAAATCAGCTGTTAAATTATATTGTTACTCACGTGCGTACGTACAAGCGCTTTTATAATAGTTGATAAATTCAGACTTAGATATGCCATGACTACAAAACAGGAATTAATTGAATTAAACAGCAGATAAGACACTTGGAGACTTTAACGATGGTATAGAAATGACGTTTTCGCAGTTGGTTTATCTCTTTTAGTTAATAAATCTTACAGTAAAACATGCAGATGGCAGTACGGTGTTTTAATACGTTCCGTTTTAGACTGTCTCAGGTTCGAATCAGGATGTTGGTATTGATTTTTCATGTATCATTCCTCAAGCAAAACATAATGAAAGTATTTGTTATTAAGAAAACTACATTTAATTATGCCTTTTCAGTTGTTTTTTTTACATAATATTACAGTTAATAAATATAAATTTGTTGTGTTATCTGTTTATAATACAATTTATTGTTCATAGATAAACCTCTTTAACCTCTTACTATTTTTTAAAGTCGTAAATGAATGAAATTGACTTGTCAAGTAGGCATTATTACTATGTTGTTGGCAAGACACTGTTTCAGTAAAATATATAATTCTTGTCACTTGTGATACCAAGAACAATGCAGTGTGTGTTAACCAGACCACCTAGTATGTTTTGTGTCAAATCAAATGTCGCAATTATTTGTAAAGATGTGTTCAGCATTTTAAACAAATTCTGGAATAGTTCCAATTTTAAACAACGACGTAGGATTGATTCCTTGACTTCACAACTTAGAAACAATTCTGTATTTACAAGTCAATGACTGCAAAACTTTGGATTACATCTAGCCTGAAGCTCACTAAATATAACGGGAGCAAGGCCGTGTTTCGACCTTGTCAACGCACTAGTTAACAGTTTGCCTTTGGGGGTGTTATTCATTATCGAAATGTCTTTAAACCATGTGTTTGTGAGAATTGTATTGATGCTTCTCAGTAAGTTTATTGAGTTTTAAATCCAATCGACATATATAAGCGACATTTCTTCTTTAATTAAATCTGCTTAGCTTTTGTTTAAACTGGCGCATTAGTTCTAGATTTATAACCACTATTATGCTGCTGAAGAGTAAAAATGTCGTTTTGTTCGTTTTTGAATATTTACGAATATTCTTAAAATTTTCACACTGGACACATTTTTAGGAAACGCATTAACAACAGTATAGTAATTGATTATTAGTTTTGAGGGTTTGTAAAATATTGGCTGTTTAAAAAATTTCATGACATTCATGATAATGTCTGAAGTTTTTGAAAATACAATTCCGCACGTAATCGAAATTGCTTTTTAATTACTTATTTCTTAGTACCTTTGTACTAAATACTAGTAGGCTATGAACTAGTTAGTACTAGTATGAAATCCTTACTGTAATTACAATAAAATTATACTTTAAAGCAAACAATAAAGTAACGTTACACATGTGTATGTATGCAAACTTTAAGAATAGTAAACCTACTAATATACTGGGTGTCATTTAAGTTTGGACGGCTCGATTACTTTTACATAACAAAAACCAGATATATGACTCTTTACATAATTATTATATATATATTAGTGTTAGGGAATTACTTGTCCATGTAGTAAAAGACCTGCTACTACCAAGGGATGAAAGCCCACCAGAAGTTGGAAAACTGTTTTTAATGACAGCCTATGTTCAGTAGTACATCATTAAAAAAATATTTTTTCTGAGAACAATGAATCTAAAAGGTTTAATAGGGTTGTTTAAAGTTTCAAAAATGGATAATATTAATGTGGCAGCAATATCAGTAGTACTGCTATCAACTGGAAAAGATTAGCAATGGCCTGTTTGTTCTACCCTGACCTCTTTCCGTATGTTTTAATGGAATACCGGTAAGATAAAATCTACAAAACTTAATCTTAAGATTTAGATTACTTAAGAAACTGCCTAACCCAAGAAGTTGAAGTTATTTCAATTGCATATTTTCAAAACTTCGTGGATGGGTTTTAAAACAGCTTACCAAATTGAAAAAGAGCACTTAAAGGAGTCTGAAACAGCATAATGCTGAAAGTTTAGTTAATTAGTTAACTACATCAATAATTCTAGATTGTAGTTAATGCGCAGATTGTAAAATGATTGTTAAATCTTGAAGTTATTGACTAGAATGCAACCTAATCTCCCCAAAAATGTACTTTTTTTAAAAGTAAAAGTATATTGTTATTATTTGAAAAGTCAAATTGTTAGTTTATTATTTAAAACAACGATGATATTTTCTCTATGTCTTTAAAACTATTTCTGTGACAAAGGTGCAAATTCACATCATCCTAAGCAGTACAATCCAGCAATATTTTTAATATTATTAAAATCCCGGACGTCATATTACCTTCTTTACTAGTTAGAATGATTTATTCAGAAGCTATATTTTAACTTGTACTGTGTACCATTCTTGTAATAAAACATCGAATTACAAACACTCGATTGTGTGGGCCTAGTCTAAAACTATGCTTACTCATAATTCACTTATCTCGGCTAGTAACAATCATCAGCTTTTTCTTTCGTCAAGCCCGTCACCATAGCCACAAGCTGAATCTAATTACCCTTGCGTACTATGCAGCAACATTTATTTAAGCCCAACATGGGTTAATGTCTTGTCTCCAACACTTTCAGAAGTTATGCAACACAAATACACAAACCCAAGGCGAAAGAAAGTATGCAATCCCACAGTATAAGAAACACATAGAAAGTGTTAGTCATTTCATTCGTAGCCTGTCATTATTAGATTTGGAACCACCGTCCTAGACGTATATTTACGTTACGTACGTAATGGGGCAGTTCCATTGTTGCAAAACTTCAGCGTCATTACAGCTGGTCTTTATCTTTTTTTCGGGGAATATTTGCTTTCATAACAGACTGTAGACAAAGCTAAAGTTGTATAAGGAGGTACCTTTATGTTTTTGGAACTACACTCTTTTGAAATATTAATATTTTAATTACTAGAACACTTAAGAAGAAAATTTAACGGAGGACCTTCGTTACTTTTTCATAAGAGGTATTTTCAGAGGGGTTTCAAACTTTAAAAAGGGCACTGCAGTATATTTCACAAAATGTTTTAGAAATTTCTTATGATGTCAACCCCACACGATTTTTGTGATTTTAATTTTGTCATACAATTTTAAGATTTTTAGTCTTGTATATCTTTGTATAAACCCATAAGATTTGAACAGTTCTAAACGCTTAAAATTTCTAGAATTCGATGTTGGAAGGTGATTTTCCGCTTTTACCATTGTTGAATCACGTCAAAAATTCAATAGACATAGTAGTATAAGAAGTGTAAAGATGAATGATGGACTAACTTGTACGTAAGATTGTTTTTACCATTTTATATATTTTTTTACATAACACTTAGTATTTTTTTGTAATATGATTCTTAAAAATTAACAAGGATAGTCATTTTTAATGTGTAAGTTGTATGCCTATTAATTGATCAAATATGAACTAATTGTTGAACATAGAGAATGTAGGCTACAATTCCATTTCCTGCACAGCAGTATGCGTTAATTTGTTAATTACTTAATTCATATATCATACGATGATATAATATCTAGCTTCTAGATATACTTTACTTCCTAAACACAAACGTACTAGGAAATAGATTAGAATATTCAGTCTCACTAACATTTCAAAACAGTATAATCATTTATATATTTCTTTAATAACATAATCATTTAAGGTTATTATAAGCCCAACCACTCTCGCTTACTAGTCATGAGAGCTAAACAATCAACAATCTTAACCGGAGTTCAATTTATATATTCTATAAGAGGTTATGTATGTTATATTGTAATTTCGTTAACATTAAATTAAATAAGTTAAACAATCATGACAAAATCTCTAGAGTTCCGATAAAACAGGTTTCGTTCTAAATATCATTCAACCATAACTATTAATATAATAATGTATGCTAATTTTATATAAATTTGAATCGTAAAATTTAAAGAAAATAAAATAGGAAAATGTTAATATTTCGGAATGTGAAAGAGATAAAGAAAAATAAATACGCATAGAGATTAAAGGTGAGAGTTAGAACTATAGATATAACGAAATATAAATACATAGAAAAATGAAATACTAAACTGGTATTAAGTTAGTGTATTAATCACAGAATTGTTCATAAATTAATTCAGCAATGTCAAATAAAGCCTTAGCTTACATTGAGTGTTCTTATGTGACCTATATATAATTCATATAGAGTTCAGTAGGCAAGTGTAAGCTTACTTCCGCCAGTAGCAATTTAAATTGTTTAATTGCCGTAAAGCCCTTGGAGTGCATCATATAGCATGCGCGGGCACGGGTTATAGGCGGAAATAGTAATACCTATATTATGCAATGTACGTGAAGATGATGCCACTATACTTGCTTTGCCTTTTCTTACGCAGGAAATCAACGTTTTCTAATAATTTAATAATATGATTTTGACAATACCTAATAAAAAATAATATATATATATATATATAAGAGGTAATAATACGAGTTTTTATTATGTCCTCCAAATTGATTCATAAGTATTTTTTAAGTACACAAAATCAAGAAAGTATTTTTCAGGTTTAGACACGTTCTTTGGAACATTTTACACGGATAAAGGTTATTTATGTTTCCAGGTTGGTAGTATGTTTCTCGGCATTGTGCTTCAACTCTAAATTTTCAAAGATCTAAGATTCTTACATTTTTATTAACTGAATTTTATAAATTTTACAAACTGTTCAGGAAATTCCAATCTTTAAATTCAAACAAAAATTTGTTTGTTAAAAATTTCTTTATAACTTTCCTTAAAAGTAATTTGTGTTTTTTTGTTTTAAATTGTAAATTTTTTTTGCAAATATTGCATTTTATGGCTAAACGGTTAATTTTATTGAAAATTTCTAAACTCAAAAGTTGTAGCTCTTTTTGTGACAAACAGTTTTTATACAAAACTTTTTTATAGGGTAAATAGTTTTTGAGATGGCGTCCGTAGCACAGGTTTTTTGTTATGACTTTTAGTATGTTATTACAGTAGCTAAATACAACACGCATACCAAATCTAACTTGCCATAGCTTATAAGAGTTTTTTTAGGTAATTTGTCTGAAGTGATATATGTATACTTATACATGTTGTTATACCGAAGTAAAACTAAAGTAGTGATGAGGATATAAATACATGAAACAAAGGAAAGATATCTGTATAAATTAGCTAACTTCCTATACTTATGTTACTATAGACTAAACATTCTTTTCCTTAGTAAACTTTCAAATGTAAAAATTTGAATCAATCACTTCGATCAAAAATTAAAATATTAGAAGTTGTTACATTTTGATAGCTTTCAAATTTGCTAAACAAATTTCTAAAGGTGCACATTATTCCGATGGAATCGACTTATTATACTAGGTAAATAAAGATCCCAGTAAATGGGCACCAAAAAACACGATAAGGAAGAACCTCAATATTCTCCACCCTTCAAATCCATTTAGCTATAGTTAAGTCGGTGAGAGCTCCGGTCTCTATAAAATACTAACCGACATTGTAACAGGCCAATCAGCAGATTCACGTATTAAATTCGGCAGGAATATTTCTGTATAATATACTTTCCAAATATCATGAATTAGTAGTATTAATCGATTTAGTATATATATATATGTAAAGCTATGGAGCAATAAATATCAAAATATCAAATATTTTAAAATTTTGGAGATCCGAAAACTTCGAATGCCCCGTACCATAGCTGTGAATTATAAGTTTTTTTAGGCGAAAAACCTGGGCGGTTATCATCGCCCCTGTGAGTTATAAGTGTGAATAAAGGTTAGGATCTTAAACAATAATATTGACGGAAAGCGCCTACCATTCGAAACTGTATTTGAATTATTATAAACATTTTCTTATTGTTCAATATTCGAGTCAACTGTTGAACAATTTAATTCATTTTCTCAGATTATTTTTAAGTACACATGTGCTTTTTCCACCGAAACTGGCTGTAAAAGCAACATATAAATATTTATAACGACCAACACCTTTTTTTGTAGCAAAAATTCGCGATATCATCACAAGACTGTAAAACTAACTTGTCAGTCAGCGGGGGTTTAAGATGGTCTAAATCTCATTATATTTGTGACCTCACATCTTTCTTAACGTTATGATCTGTTATGGCATTTTGTGGTAATTGAAGAATAAAAAGTACCTAATTTTTATCTTTCTGAAAGTAGACACATGTCAACTTGAAGATATAAATATGCGAGCATACATTTCTCTGGTAACATTCTCTTTAGTAAATAATGTTTATGTCTGTATGGGCATTGTATTTGGATAACCTAATAGAACTCCGATGCAATGCAATATTTTGTTCCACTGGAAATTCGACTTTTTTTTCGCTATCTATTGGGGAAACGAAGGAAGCTGGTTGGAAACACCAATGCTTACAATGCTTTCTCCCTAGCGCTACCTCGCGGCGCGATCATGTACTATTTTCGCGAACACCTTTTTTCCGGCACACAACCCCCGTATGGATGCCAGATCTATTTATAATTCATGATCTATGGTATGGGCAATGTCTGTATCGGTATTTTCTTCTTGTTAAAAGCTTGGAATGTTATCAGTGTCGGACTCATTGATCATCACATGGACTTATCAGTTCTTGCATGATTTGGGCTTTTCATGCAATATCTTCACAGTTTTTCTTCCCTTCTGTCAAACACTTAACCAAAAAAACATTTTTAGAGAGTACGCGGCAGCATTCAGGCTCACCAAGCTCCGCTGCTTCAAAGTAAGTAAAATGGAATTGACAAATATTGTTTTAAATTAGCCCACAGTTCGAAAATGTTTTAATGCATAATTTGACTATCATCATTATTATCAAAATTAGATGCGAATCAAATAAAGTTTACTAAAATCGAACAAGTTGAACCGGAGAAATCTGATTTTGAAAATGGCACTCTCGGAGGGGTGTACTTTTTCTTGAACTTTGACAGAACCATAACTTGCAATATTAAACAGATTTTGATAAACGAAGCTCATTCGGTTGTGCCCTTTATCTTTGCCCTAAAAGTGACAATAATTTTGGGGTGCATGGGTCCACATTAGTAGACCTACAATCTATGCAAATTGAAAAAAAGTAAAACTAGGGAACGCTCTACAACAAGTAATTCTGCCACAATGTATATTACTGGATGTGACAACTGTTTATACATATTTTAAAAGTTCAAGTCTACAATCCAAAAATGTTATTAAATCAACGTCAGATACATCCAACTTTCTCATATTCAGTCTATGCTGCAGTTTTCCTAACAATTTCTCTTAGCTGCGTATAATTTTTGAAGATAAAATTTACTCGTGTTAGAACAACTATAATTAAATAATTTGGTTTGCATTCGAAACAGCTATAATCAATACCTATCATTCTTGTGTTTAAATTAAATTTATTATTAGTAGTATGAATAGTAAAACTGCGAAATAGACTGAATGTGTTGAAAGCGGTCTTTTATTTCATTTCACCAAGTGACCCGTTAATATTACTTGCGTGGTTTGACCACACGTTTTCCTCAAAATATTAACCAAACCTTAACTTGAGTATTCAATAGAAAGTTATGTAAAAAGCTTTAATTTTTGTTTCAGAATAGAATACGATTGAATCTGTCAGAATAATTTTACCAAACAGTCATTACTAAATATATTTATTTACTTTCAAATTCAAAGTAAGCCTACATAAGAAACAAACAATTGTATTTTTCTAAAAACAAAGATAGTTATTTCGTTTTGAACAAAATATTTTAAATAAATATGACTATATATAATAATGCACCCGACAGTGACCTCTTTTCCCCATTTTGTCGCGATTTCTACCCTATTATCAGAATAATCCATCGTTGATTAGAGGTTGTAAAAACATTAAGATAAAAAACATACACACTTAAAAAAATAAAAAACATTTAAAGTATAATTACTGTTACATAAATGTTGATCCATCAGAGTGTTCTCTTCCTAATTCGTGTTCTGATGTGTATGATTTTGTATAGAGTAAGATCAGCATCTGGTGCAATGGTAAACATATTTCGAAATTTATGTTTTCAAGATATCCACAATTTGCAAAAATAGTCAAAAGTGATGGAAATTGGAAGCAATCATATGTATTTGTTAAACGAACTACTAATAATTTGAAGGCGGTTTTATTCTTGAGTATTCTTTTGTAACATTTTTGTATCTGAAGTCGCTCAGATGTAAAGTTTCGCCATTAACTATTAAGTAATCGGTTATAACTCAGTTGGGGTGAGTAAAACGTCTCGAAATATTGTGTTCTAACACTTCCAAGTTCTAGCATTTTTGATGTTTTAAAAAAGATTATAAGTTTTAGATATTTTTAAACTTTCTATTTCCAAAATAAACATCATTATACCCCATCTAAAACATAAATCTAGATCGTGTCACGTACCTTAAAGTTATGCCCGAATATATATTAGTTATAATAAATGGTCGAATTCCTTCTTTTTTTATATCGGTTAATAATCGTCGTGAATGTTAATGTTGTTTGTTGCTTGCCGTGTCGTGTTATGGTAGTGTTGTCAGTACACAATCTTTGTTATATAACCATTGCATTGAAACAGAACAATATGTATTGGCACAAAGGGCTACGAAAGGTCCGTTATATAAGTATTACCATAAAACATATTAAATAAGTCGTTCACAATATTGCGAAATTTCTTTCAACTCATATCTAAACATACTGATAAAAACATTGTCGCACGATCAAAGCTGTACAAAACGAATGCATAATTTAAAATAATTCTATTATTACTATATTTTAAATAATAAAAAAACTTTCGAACATAACTTAGAAAGGCAATGTCTACAGTAACTTTAATTTTTCAGATCTTAACGCTTTATATGCACTGGTAGTTTCATGAGAGGTTAACAGATGGATTAAAAAATAGCGAAGCGAGGCCATACCGTATTGATATCTTTATTCATATAATATATACAAGGCATTTCCAACCTATGCTAGTATCCGTAATACAATTTGTACAAATATTTTTAAATGGTCTAATAAAAGTACCTTAAAAATTATTAATAACAAGTAAACATTAGTTTTACATACTAAAGAATCCAGTGTAGTAGTTAATTAATAGTGTCGTAATATTACAGCAGGTCGTCCTGAATCCGAACTAATTCAAGATCATCATCGTTCGGATTTTCGATGATAGTAGTGTATGAATCTTCCACAATGTGTATAATACAACATTTGATTATAGTGGTTGAGTTTTTTGATTAGCTTTTCTACTTCAGGTACTGCAGAGTCACAAAGGATAGTTTTATCTTTATATCTGAGTAATGATTACCCTCATATGAATACGGAGATTGCTCGCGACAACAACAACAATGTGGCGGCTTTTTGGTCTTCTGTTCCAGTTTAGAAGAGGGAAGTAAACACTATCCAACAGTTTCGAACGTTGGCTTTACTAAACAACTTGACTAATTTTTTCCTTTCAACTCTCTAAACTTGACTGTTGAAACCGTAATCTATTTAGCGGTTGCACGACCCGTCTGGTTACATAATTCGGTGTGGAATTTCATATTAATTTGTTAATGCTATGTTTACTTGACTCCTTACTCCAAAGCAGCGGAAATATGGAAAGGAATCTGCAGCAAGGAAATGCAACTCCACTTGACTTTCCCCGCTTTGTGCGTTACGCAATGGCTTTCTTCTTCTTCCTCTTTGCTACTCGCCACTCGTCACACAACCTACGGACGTGACAAGGCCAACCGCTTGTGCCTAATGTAGGCTCATTATATTCAATCAAATAAACGGTATGTTTACTTTATAGACATGGGATTGACAAAACATAATTTATTTGACTCTGTATTTTGTATGAGTCAAACAATTTACATACTTGACTCATATGACTTATGAACCACTTGATTGCAACTGTTGTATAATACGACTAAAATAGTAAAGGAGTAAGAAGAGTATTTTCACTGAACCAGAGGAATGAGGGATGCAGCATTCAATTATTATTATAACTTATTGGATGCATTTGACATTTTTGTGATCAAATATTTTAAAATATAATTTATACAAAATATATTAGGAATAAAATTCAGATTGACATTTTGATAATATAACCCAGAGAAAAGTTAACTGTAAGTTCCATTAGCATCCGACTGTAAACATTTTTTAGTGATTAATATACTTTTAATACGTTATTTAAGAAATTATATATTTTATTGCTTATACTTTTCCTCGTCACATTTTTAACCATGTGAAGTTACTTTTAAAATATCCTGCAAATTTAAATACTGTAAGTTTATTTCATTAAATTAATTGTTATGTTTTAGTATTAAATATGTACCAGGACTTGCATCAAATTCAAAATACGACGACGACATAGTATATACTATCTACAAAATAATGTAAATTAGAATACGAAGGTAGTAAAAAATAAAGTTAGTTTTGTTTTTCACAGAATTTAAACATTTTTGTAGTTGTTTTTATAACATCTGTGAGAGGTAGACCTAAAAGAACGAGACAAAGAAGATAAAATCAACTCGCAAACTGTTCACTTTGAAGAGTGGTTGTAGTTACAAATGACAAACTTTAAATTACAACTAGAAGTTTATTTCGCTTGGTACACGTTTGGCAATAACATACCCCAAGCTAAAGGCGTGGACAGCTATAATATACTTGTTCTTTATGTAATATTCTGAACAAACTATATATGGCAAGGTACTACATCAACATTTATTTCCTCTCTTTTCAAAATGCAAAATCGGAGTTCTTGAATATGACGGTTTTGTTTTTACTGCTATTTTCATAACAGTGTGCTTCAATTAAGGGTCGGCTCTAGTAAAACAGAAAGCAACCTGCGACTCCAGCGTAGCGGCGGTAGGTTACGCGGACATTGCTCAGCCTAAATCCATTTAAAACCCGCAATTGTTCAAATAGCGTTTTTTAAAAAATACCAAACTTTTGGGGACAAATTTCTTCATCTGAATGGCTTGGTAATTTTTCGCTACAATTAATAGTTACAACGTAAAAAAATATTTAAAGTCACCCTATAGCGGCAGTAGGTTACACGGACATTGCTCAGCCTAAATCCATTTAAAACCCGCAATTGTTCAAATAGCGTTTTAAAAAAAATACCAAACTCTTGGGGACGAAATTCTTCATGCAAATGGCTTGGTACTTTTTCGCTATAATTAATAGTGACAACATAAAAAAATATTTAAAATAAATTTTTTAAATTGTTAATAAATATTAAACAAAATGTTTTTCTTAATTTTGGAAAAGCCATTTGCATGCGTATTGGCCATAGCTTTAAAATGACATATCGTTCATAACTATCCGATCAAAAATAAAGGAAAAATTTGGATTTTAATTTAACATTGGTCTTATGGAGTGTCAACCAACATGGCCGACAGGTAGAGCCGACCCTTAACTAATTTAACTGAGATCATAATAAAAAGCTGTGTATGCCAAGTAAATAGCTAGCATTTACAGGAACTTGAAAGAAGAAGTTGTCGCAACTTTTTTTAAATTGCGGAACAAATACAGGAAATGCGAGGGGCTAATTCATCTAGGTGAGCCGGGAAACAAGTCAAATGAATTCTACATAATACTGCTACTTTTTAACATATTTTTATTACGTAAGGCAGATAAGGTTTTAATTGATTTAATATAATTAATTAAAAACCCTTGTAAACGATTATAATTTGCTTTTGTTTTAATACATTGTATTAATGTAATATAATAGTATTATTTGTAAAATGTGAATGTCGCGGCGATATGAAAACGTTTATATAGCCTAGTATATTGAATATATACCATAGTGTATTGTTTTTACATAGACAGAAATAGGGAACCATAGAATAGTTAAATGAATAGGGTATGAGTAAATCATATTCGTAAACGTCATGGTCCTTTATTTCGAAACTATATGATTCTGATAAATACCAGGTCAGCGTACATCCGCTTCTCACAGAATTTCTTATGTAATTAAATATTTTTCTTTAGCCAATCAGAGTTAAGATAACGAAAGGAAGGAAGGAAGCTCGACGCATGGCAGCATGAAATTGAGGGACTAAGCCAACGTTGGTTGAGGAAGAGGAACAGCTGATTGTTATAAAGACAGGGCTCTGGCAGTTCACGTAATATACCTACTTGTGTTTAAGTAAGGTTAGTACACAATGTACTGTGTACTGTGTTAATTATGACAGAATCAACCACGGTCGGATGATAACAACGTACAATGTCTACGTTTGTTATGTTATGAATGTAATTGTTTGCTGTTTTTGGACATAAATAAACATTCTGAAAAAGTTTTACTATATACCGTTCAAGATAATGACTGTCGTAAACATAACAAATTTGGGTTTTTGGAAATTTATGTACAGACACTAATTGATTTTTTCAGTAAGCATTATTGTACCAAACATTGCCATTTCAAACAATTTACCATTTCAAACAATTTGCCATTTCAAACAATTTGCCATTTCAAACAATTCCCTTTCAAACAAATTTCCATTTAAAACAATTTGACCTTTCAAAAAAGATGTCATTTGAACACTTTTCTACAAGTTTTTCAACACTAAAAAACTGTAGAATTTTAGGCGAAAGAAAATGCCTGTATCTAATTTATTCCCAGGTATATTTTTATTTACACTTTTTCAAACTTCCAACCATTTCTCAAAATGGAATGTTTACAATTTGAATTGCTCATTTTGTGTCAATAAATGGGAAGCGCAAGAAAAATACACATTTACATTAGTCATTATTGTAATTGAAAAAGACAAAATTATTACCCATAGATGATTATTGTCGTTAAGGTTTAAAACAAATAATACTCCATATTTTCTTATTTAATTTTTCAGAATTAATCTTACAAGTATTTGAATTTTTAACTAAACCACAAAAAATCTAAGGTCTATTATTGCATAGTTTTAAAGTTAACAATACATTTTAAAATTAAAGTAGTTCAAACTGTGTCTATTAAATTTGTATATCTACAACAACAATACTCATACGTCACGATAGCTTTTGGAACCTTTGTAATACTTTCATATTTTTCGTATGGAACGTTATTTTATAATTTAGGTAATTTACTTTACAGAAAAAAATGTGTAACATGTCTCGAACAGAAAGATTCTTATTATTCAATCTTATTAGAAATTATTTAAAAAAGAATATTTTTGAATAGGGCAAATATTCACGTGAGTGACGGGGTAATATTCACGTGTGTGTACTGTAAAGTATAAAGGCCCAACATACAGCGATACAGCTGTAGGAGGCCGCGTCCTTCCCTCGGGCTATAAAACGACCAATCTTCTTGTGCGCAGGCTCGAGCCAGGAGTAAGAAGAAAGTAATAGGGAACACTTTCACAACCCGCCCAACAACAAACCAGAACTTGCTGTTTGGGAAGCCTTAACATTGCCTTGCGAAATAAATTATTGGTGTTAATATCTCGCGGTATGTGAAATGTGGAGTCGGATACGAGAAGTGTAGCTGGAGTCGAAAGCCATGTCTACAGATTAAGCGAGAGACAGTCTGCAATTTTGAATTCGTAACTTTAAAGTAACCCATTAATAAACTACTGTATTCATCATTATTACTTTATTGAGGAAGTAATTGTTATTTTTTAAAGTTCGCAAACATTATTGCTTGTGTAATGTCAGTTATCAAATGTTACAATTTTGCGACATTTTCTGGATTTAAAAACTAGCATTTAACATTGTGAACGTATGCTATACATTTTCTAATACATTTTTAAGGTTATTTAACATTGTAACGGAGTATTTTAAGTAAAGGTTATACAAATGGTTTCTTATTGGATTCTACAATTCAGCTTTATATGTTATGTTGGTACTTATTTAATTAGCTACTTTTGAGTCTGTAAATGAATAATGGTAACTTTTGTTGCCGTTTTCTTTTCACAAAATGAGTTACAGTGGAGTTACAAAATGAATTGCTGTACATTTTTTTGAAATTAATAAAAATGTAAGCGAAAGGCTATTTTTAAAACACGAACTTTATAATCACCAAAACAGTGTAATGGTTAAAAATAATATTGACTACAAGTTTGAAAAATGTTTAAATTAATACTTATTTGATTTAATAATAATAATTTTATTTGGGCTTAACAGCGGAAACGCAAAAAGGAAGGATGATATTATGAAGTTAGTTCTAAAATGTGGCGTAAATATAAATTTGAACGTCTGAAATATACTTTAAACTGTTATACTTTCAAGAGAAATTCCATCAAAACATCATTTGCAAATAAGGTCAGTATTACTGTGGCAAGTGCGTTACACAATGCGACAGTCTTTAGAGAATACTTACGTAAATCTATCTGTAATGCCAAATTAAGGGCGTGGCAAGAAAAATAAGCCAATTGAATGGGGTCATCCGACACATTCCTAAGCGCATCTATACAACGTGTTTTATCAAATTGCATAAGAAGATGGTAATGGTTTTAACCTGTCGGTTAACGACTGTTGTGGCAAAATACAGTCACAGTAATTTTCTACATCAAGGAAGGTTAATAAACTGCTTCGCGTTGGTATAAAATATGCCGCAATACTCATGTGATACCTCAAAGCTTACGTCTTTCTAATATGCTTACATAAACCCTTCAAAACTAACAACGCCCCTCTTCCAATTGTATTCATATCCTTACAATGTATATCCTTATCTTATTCATAACTTGTGTAATTGAGCTATCAATAAAATTATAAAAAAATATCAATATGTTAATAAAATGGAGGCTGATTTTACTTGTAGTTTGCATGGTTAGCTTACATTTAGTTTC
The DNA here is from genome assembly GCA_018207615.1 of Philaenus spumarius. Classification (NCBI taxonomy): domain Eukaryota; kingdom Metazoa; phylum Arthropoda; class Insecta; order Hemiptera; family Aphrophoridae; genus Philaenus; species Philaenus spumarius. The sequence goes on along the minus strand of JAGFPH010000159.1, from coordinate 4,036 downwards.
TGCTTGTATGAATGCCGTTTGTACAAATACTTGTGTATTTACCCTGAATGCTGTCTAACACAAGAATGTAAGGAGCAAGCTACGCTAATCATTGGATCATTTTAAAAATTAGATTGCGTTATAGCTATGCTATTCCCTACGAAAATATCAAATGTTTGTGGTTATAATGTTAAACGAACAAAATATCATTTGATCCAAGCTTATGTTTGAAATATTTGAGAAACACGCCTCTATCCTTCAAAATACAGAGACAGAGGAGGGACAGAACATGCAATAATTTTTTATGGTTTTAAATTATTTCCTATTTTTACTTCAAACAGTTTGCGTGTAATACACCTGAGATTGTTTGCTGCATCCTGTATTTATACGTGTACTATAATTATATTCATATAGGTTATGTTTTAAATTTGATGATCATTAATTTTAAATAGATCTGGATAATAAAGAAATTAATTTAAAATAAACGAAACAGCCAAGTTAACGTTCTAATTACAGTACACTGAATTAAAAAGCCCACGGTTTGAGACGTTTTCTCTGTGCCTACGCAAAGGCGAGAAAGTAAAGGAGTGTCCGGTTTTAACAAATTACACTTCATTAACTTTAAATGTTGCAAACTTAAATTCAAATTTATCTTATTTATTATATTATTTAAAGGCAGACAAATAAAGGTAAAGTTTGTTAATATAACTATAATTAAACATCAAATACACAATAAAAAGAAACTAAGATAATTTACACAAATATAACAAACATTTCTCCAGTAGTATGTTCAATTATGAAATGGAACACATACATGTAAAACTTAAGGCAACTTATGTCACTAAAAATTTTCAATAAACTATGAAATACAGTAAATACAAAATCTATTTTTTAAAGCTACATCTTAATTGGTTTTAGCATGTCTTGTCTACATCTTAATGTTTGTGTGCTTAAAGAGTTTAATAGCAAACAAGTCAAACCCAATAAAGGATAGTACATACACCTACAATTGCTTGGAAAATGATTTTTCTCACTTTATTTTCATTAAATAAGTACAGTTAAAACTGGCAAAAGGCCAACCATTCATTTAAGTATAACACATCTTAACAAAAATAGATCCAGTCATCTAGACAGTTAAAATGTTGTCATTCAGTTCGAAACTCTCATTAACTGACTCTAGCTTATATGTTAGACTCAACTTATTCAGTGATCGAGTAAGTTTGAACGTAATTGAAGAGCGCCTGTGTTGGCTAGTACCTACACCTACAATATTTGATAAATGATTTTATAATCGTTGTCTGAATGGATTTTTAATTGTAGTTATGAATGTTTTCCTACTGTTGTCATGCTTATGTTTTGTGTCCATAATACAACATTGAACGCGCAGTTTATACAGTAATTACACTTCCCGACCGGAAGCCCAATTGTATTGTTAAAAGTACGGAGAGGAAGAGATTTTGATCTTCTATCAGAGATTTTAACTCAGACTTCGCAATATCTAATCTAGACAAAAAGTCTTAGATTGTGATAACTCTAAAACTGCTGAACGGTTTAGCGCGCAGCGTGTCGTACCATACTAATGTAATTACAGTATTATGCAATTGCCTGTTCAAAATACTTAATTTCATACATTTTGAAAACACAGTTCAGTAGGTTCGAGCCTATTTACTGGCGCTCCATTTATTCGGGTTATACGCTACTCCACTTCAATAGTACAACTTGCTTACTAAACACGTTATGTACTACTAATAATAAATAAAACTATTTTGTGAATCTGTGTTCCCCCACAGAAACGGATCTGTGCAAAATGTACAATTTAGAAAATGTATTACAAATACACGGAAAAAGGTTTAGATTCCATTTTTTTCATATCATTTAAAAGAAAAAAATTTTCAGTAATAAATAATTCGACCACGCAGCTGAACCGCTGACGTGAGTTGAGCAAATTTCCAAAATTAAGTTTATAGGCCTATGTTTTAGGGTTTCAACCAATAATTTGGAAAATAGGTCTACTCACGGCGCGCCGCGGCGGTGCTGAATAGCTGCCTCTTTGTACGAAATATATTAGTAGAACTTGTTTGCGCCTAAGACTCCAGCTTCGACTCACGCGCTCCTTCGTTACATTCGCAGTGGAAAAACTCGCTTTCGAGTTTGCACCTCGATCTTGTAGCCTCGGGTTATGAGCTTCGCTTCGCTCGCAGCTTAAAAACTCGCCCGTCGGCCACGGATGAGAAGATGCCCCCAAGGTAAAATTCACCACGTAGCTTTGAACCGGGTAATTTTATGGTATTTAACATTTTGATCGATTTTGGGGGAACCAAGCAAGCTATAAGGTCGCGTAAAAAACAAAAAGTGCACAATAACATCCTACATTTATATTTGTAGAAAACTCTACAAAATTTTCATTCTCGTAGGAAAAGTACTTCCGGTCAAAAAAGTGCTTCTAGTTGGTGGATTGTTTTGGCTAACGAACTCGTCCGAGTGATGTAGACAACCAACGTGTGTACCAAATTGGACTTAAAATGCGGCCGCTAGAGTGCGAACACATATATACATAAATATATATGATTTTTAATGACACCCCAAAACGTGTTCTGGGGACCATGATCGGTGCTCATTTGCTACTCCCGACCTTACGTCTTACCATAAGGGTCACTGCATAGCTCATTTTTCCTATGGAAATTCACTAATAAGTAGGGCTACTTCGTAATAATATAAGAAACAACAATAATGTTCAGAATAACTAAACTGATTTTATTGTTAAAAATGCTAACTACTGTTAAATGATTAAAACATGTTTAAAGTTTGAATTCACGATCTTTTTTATGAACATATTTTTTTAACCAATTCCTTCATACTTCTGAACTCTACTCTATATATTAACATCTTCTGAAAATTGTGACTCGAAAATTTACTTAATTATTATTTACCATATTTTTTTAAATTATATTTAATTATTGATATTTTGTTTGACGGTTCTTGATACGTTTTTTTTTTGTAATCAAATAAAGTATCTAAAAAATAAACCAATACTGACAGGTAAGATGTCAGGTAAAACGTTGCGTCTATCTATTCAGGATTTATCTGGATTAGCCCAATGAAAACAAAATGATGGCTATATTCGTGAAAATATCCGCTTTGTTTTATTAAACGTTACCAAGTTTACAATAGCCTACTATCAAACGCAACTGTTTTCCTCCATCTGAAGGCGCAATTCCACTGAGACAACTTAGGAAACACGAGGCATGTTACGTGTAGTATACGTCTTTCCTGTTCTAGACGTGCAATATTTAAATTGTGCCACAAACTTATCGTATGAGAAATTGTTGTCCAGCATCGTGTGCGCTTTGTGATACCGCGTGCTTCATGCGCACGAGACAAAAGCAATACAAAAAGGGAGGCAAAATAATACTTTTTCGCCGTGTCTTCAGAAGTTATAGCAATGGTTTCAGTATGGCAATATAGTTAAATAGGAGAACTTAAATAAAGAAAATATTCGAACTTTGTTGAGAACGTCATAATTTATTTTTACTAACGAGTAGCTAAGGTAAACTGATTGCTAACGAGAAGCTTTATTTAAAAATTGTACGCGAATGGGCAAAAAAGATTTTGGTTACTTATGTTATGCACCAATTGAACTAAAAATATATAAATACTAGATGCTGGGATGAGTTTTAAATGCCTGCGTTTCTTTATAATCGGCTTTCTTTCGAATGATAGGTTATTTAGATTGAGTTCGTTTAATGACAGTACGCACTTTAATAGGTTTAACCTATACTGTGACAACATATAAAAATAAATATATCAAATAACAGCGTATAATATGTTTATGGCTAAAATTAGTTAACTGTATCTAACAAAGCATCTTGTTTTGTTTGCTCTTTATATAAATTATATCACAAAAAAAATTTTGGAACTAATTAAAATAGATCATTCAGATCACGTCTTTAAAATAAAAAAGTACACCACAGTATTTTCAAAACACTAAGTCTACTGTTAACGTGGAAACGTATAACGAAGTACAGTATTTTTAAAACACCAAGGCTACTGATAACGT
>JAGFPH010000158.1:938351-953994 GCA_018207615.1 Philaenus spumarius | reverse complement strand
TCTATTATATAAAACAATTCTTGTCATTCACGCAAACACTCTGGCCCGTATGCGTATGCGACAGGATCCAGGTCGTCGCTACCCCGATCCATGTGTCTGAGTGTACAGTAATCTGTTTGCATATGCTTCACAGTGTGTCGCTCTTTATTAAAGTTGCAATCAATCGCAGAGAACTAGATATTCTAACTCTACTTGGTTTCTTTTGATATTTTGACTATGTTATTGATTCATTCTTCCCAGCAAAATTATGAATATTTAGTAAAGCCAATATGCATATCGTAGGTTTAGTTTTATTTCTCTAAAAGAAATCGGTAATGTGTTAGAATAAATCTAGTTGTAGTGACTTCAGCAAAGGAGTCCACAGGCTCTGTCTTGGAAACTTTATTATTCAGTATTACATAAATGCAATTTCTACAACAATTAAGTACTGAAAATTTCATTTGTTTACTGATGAAATTACCACTTTAAAATAGAGGAGTGAACTCATGAATCAAGCTATCTTGAATATTTCCTTCTAGTTTTAAAAATCAACAAGGCCAAAACACAGCCTATTATTTTTGGCTACTCGTGACTGTTAAATAAAATAGACTTAAACTTAGATTGATAACGACATCCTAGACTATTGTTACAAAGTAAAAGACCTTGAACTGGTCTTTGATAATAAACTAACATGGAGTGACAACGTGACTGATTGCTTTTATATTTAATTTTGTTTTGTAGTATTAATAGTGTAAATGTTTTTTCTATCTATCTACACAGGATTACGTGTACTTTATTATGTGTTAATGTTTATTTTGTTTAATCATGTTCACAGAAACTGATGTTAATGGCATCGATTTTAATAGCATCGATGGTCTTGATAACAGCTACGGAATCTAGAATCGTAGCCAAAAGAGGAGTCACGGCTCTTGACGGAGCCAAACACAGTCAATCACAAATAACATACTATAGTCCGATTACTGAGCTACTAGATTCACATATGAGGCACCGACGAGAAGAAAACACGACAGATCTCGAAACCGCTGAAGCAGTCGCTTACCGTCCGCTCTTCAGGCATCGTCAAATTGTGGAAGAAAGAGAAAGGAGATTTCAGGAATATCAGAGAAGACGTCAAGAAGAAGGAGCTCATCGTAGAAACCGAAGATATATATTTGAAAAGAAATAACGTCGGTATTAAAAACTATTTGTTAAATCCAATATTCCAACTATCTGAGAACAAAATATTTCGTGTCTTGCCAAACTGTTTTATTTTATGATTAATTTAAGATTTGAAATCCTCACTTTCTTTGTAAAGATAAATTGTTTTTTACATTTTCTAACTTGTTTTTTACATTACCTTATCTGTCCTTAAAATAAAACGAAATAAGAAATAATATTAAATAATGTGTTATGAAGAACTAAATAAAATTAATTACTTATAATTAAGAGTTATAATTCAACACTACTGGCCTATAATAGTCTGATATAATTACACACTGAAAAGTAATAATTCAAGCTGGTTATTTGTACAACGGTTACTAAAAGTTCATTTACAAGGAATATATATATATATGGAGACATAAATTAAACTACTGCACAGAAAGCAGTAAATTTTCTATTATAGCATAATATTTTCAATTTGCATAATTTACATTTATTTTATATTTAAAACATGGTTAGATTTTAATTTTTTTACAGATTGATGTTTATTTTTAAATTAGATTCAATGGTAATATAATTTGAACTTAAAGCATTTAAATCAGAGTTTAGTAATATTCTTTATTCAACAGCAATTATTTTATTTTTTGTTTTATTTTAAGAAAACAAAAACAACTTCAATGAATACAAAAAGTCAGAAATTACCTAAATTTTATGATTTTTCAAAACATTTTATATAATATGGTAAATGATTTTCGGTTTACTGTGTATGAAGAAGTTGTCAATTTCTACAAATTGACGTTTGTCTTATGTCTTCATCGTTATTGGAACTTGATATAGTAGGCAGTTTTTACATTTATTTTACATACTGTATGCTTTTATCAGTAATTCTTAGTAATAACTCCGGTTTATGACATTATGATTTTAAGAAACATGCTTGTGTTTTATTTTATAAGATAGCTAATTTTTACAATTTCAAATGTATGAAATAACTTTTGAGGAACATTACTAATCACATTTACACTACTTACATAACCCACTCATCGGGAAACCTACATTTACACTGCGGGTTTACTTTACTTCATTGTTCCTAACCCAAGTGTTATTGCAAGGCTAAATTAAATATAAACACCCTAAAACTACAAGCAGAAGTGTTCAGAGTATACCTACAGAACGCTTCCTAAACAGGTCTTGTGAGAAATAATACATTAATACTTTATTAGTAATATTTTTTTCAATTACTCATATTTGTATTAATATAATTCAATATAAACAATGAACAATTAATTTGTAGCAATATATAATTATATAAAGATAGGTTGTAATTCAAATAAAAATAAATTAATTAATATGACACCCAGGCACTCTGAGAATATAAAACTAATCAATTTAGTACAAGGCACATAGAAGTAAAAGTAGAAAATGTATAAGTAATAACCCCCATATTCATGACCAACAATAACCAATATTGCCCAAATCGCCTGAGTCTCCAAACTATGGCCCCCGTTTGAAAATTTACAATGTAAGTAAATCGTATAAAATAATAATCAGATATTTTTATTTAGTGACCAATTCAAAAATACAATAACCTACAAACAATACATACATAATAACATTTTATGTTTTAACTGTAATTAATGATATGAGATTGATGATAAAAACTTACAATAATGAAATTCACATAATGAAACTAATCATTATAACTATGATTAGTGAGATTTGTGTAGCTGTAACTTTCCACTAACAACTGTTTGCATGTGTGGATCAAGGTTTCTAGTAGAATTTATCAGCAATGACTTCAAATGCTCATCACTTAATTTCGATCTGTAATATGTTTTATATATTTCATTTTGGAGAAGGTTTTTTCACAAATAACTAGTACCGAAAGTAGGAAAGACAAGCAAATATATGCACCTAATCAAACTGGTGTGACTGGAAGAGTGTTATAAAACTCCAGCAATAATCATGTTAACCATTTTAATCATGTTTAATATATCGCAATGATTAATAGAACTATTGCTATATTTTTCTTCTGGGTTAATAATTTCTATATCAGCCTATTTTCCAAAAAAATGTGTATAAAGTGTAATTTTAAAAGTTTCACACTCCAGATTTACAGAAAAATGTAAACTTCAAAATATCACTGTATTTTAAAAATAACTGTCGTTTAAAAAATTATTCCATGTTATTTAAGTGGGATAACTTTTGTAGGAACCATCCATTAGATAGGAAGAAAACGTTATTATATGATAAATTTGAAGCCCAAACTTGCAGATACTCCCCAAAAATATAAAATGCATCATTTCTTCCATTTAATTTTGTTAAAAATACAAAATATAAAGTCCTCAAAATCTCCCATGTTATTTATATATGGGAGAGGTTTTACTTAGAAAACCATTCAACCTACGCTCTTACATATACATCAATTATATATAGCTTAAACTTTCCCATATTTCGCAAAAATGTTAAATGTGTCATTGTATTACTTTAAATGTCTTAAATAATACAAAATGTAAATCCCTTCAAACATTGAGATGAGTTTTATAGTCATTTTAAAATTACAACTAACAACTGATTATTATTAGTGAAATCTCACTAAGTGCTTTTAATAATTAGACAGCTTATCAAGGTTTTGACTTATTTTCCGGTACAGTAAACAGCAAATGTAACTTTTATGAAGTAATTAATAAACCTGTGTAAGAGTAATCGTTTTTAAACTTTGTTGAATTTTCAGCAGTAAAATATTTATTAACAATAAGATGACTAAATCTAATGCGGTTAAATGTGTACAGAACATAATGAAAAGTGCGAGTAGGCTATGTACATTTTTATGAGTGTTGTAATATTCTCATATAAATGACTACAAGATACAGTAGGCTTATATAAATATTCAAAAGTTGTTACCGAATTGAAGCACTTACACAGCTAGTACTGTATTTCATAAATTAGGTACTACACGGGGTCATCGGCGGCGACATTTCTACTAAATAAATTACTGCAAATACATTTGAGGTTATCACTTGAGTTTAGTTTGAACTGCCTATTATTAAAGTCTAGTTTAGTTTAATAATATTAATTTCTATTTAGATTCTGTTAAAAAGTTCAGGAATATAAAACTCCACTGTAATAGTGCTCATGAAGGAATGTATTTCTCACAGATTCGATGATCATGAATCACTAACAGGGAATTGGACTAATGCTACGTGTTTTAATTCAGAATTCTAAGTTATACTTATCTCAGCAATGTTTCATTGTTTTTGAAATTTGTTTGGAACAAGGCCAAACATAAATGAAACGAATAGTAGGTTATACAGAAAATTTTAATTTTAGTATTTAATATCAAATCATAAGTAAAAATATCTATAAATCATACATAGCTATAATAGCAATAAATAATTTTATAAAATTAGTTTAAAAGAAAATAATCTAGAAATATGTATCAAATTAGTAAAATTGAGTTATTTAAACAAGATCTGAATTGTAAACATTGGGGCCTATCAAGGGTTTCAGGACTATCATTGGGGCCTGTTCGCCGGTCATATTGTCAAACAGTCATATATTATAACAGTCGATGGCTGACAACTGCTTTATAATTTAAAACACAAAATACAAATTAAATCACTGATTCTTTGGTTTTTAATTTTAAAAGTACCTGTGTAGATGATTTTCATTTCAAATTCGCAAAATAACATAAAAGGGCAATCACTTTGCAATGATACAAAAAGTATTAAAGTCAAACAAAAACATGTAGTGTAAAAAGTCCTCACCAAGAATTTAATTTTAAACATTTTTCATCAAATTTCGGATATCACCAAGTATCGTCTTTCTCATGCTAATTTTATTGTGTAGTCATCTACTCATTTCGCTTCGAAATGCGCTTCCTCGCCATAGAACTTACATTTAAGTACTAAGAACTTCCATACAGTACTAAGAACTGTTTTCCATACTAAGAACTTCCTTTTGAAAGTTAAGTCTTAGGCTACCTCGTACTTAACCGTGATCACTCGTTAACCTTAAGTTAAAACTACATTTAATCCAAGAAGTTTGATCTCTATGCCAAGACACACCAGCATGCGATAATTAAGAAATCCTCAATATAGACTGATTATGAAAAGGCTGAATATCTGAAACTTATTTAACAACTTTTTTAATTGAAGACTTGGCAGGTACTTCTTTAACACAAAGTTGGTTTTTGTAGATTGAGCTTATAAGTAATCTTTTAAGTTTGGTTTGTGTGTATCCAAAAGTTATAAACACTTAAAAGAGTAACCTGGTTATGTAATATAAGTGTCGTACATAAATGTGTTTATTAGTTTAATGATAAACAATCGTCAAGAACTGCTCCAGGTATAATCTCGAAAGTTAGCATTACGTTAGAAATTATTATATATGTTCGTTTAATTTCTAAAATTGCAAAGCAACATTAAACCTTTACCGAATCCTTTATATTATTTTTCTGCCATTACATCATTTTACTTCTTTTCACATTAAAATGCCAAAGAATTGAAATCTTGCGAAAATTCTAGAAATTTTACCACCACTTTTTATTACTTTTCTCGACGTTTTCGAGGTCTCTGAATACGATAAAGCAATAGAAAATTTTGTGCACGTGTGTCTGTATGTATGTCTGTCTATCTCTGGGCTCGATATGTGCACTCACAGACGTCGTGCCAAAATCTTTGTAATTTTATTGCGGAGAGTAGAAAAGCTTTTGAGCTTTCTAGCATGACAGCAACGTGACGTGCGTGACATAAACGTCACATTTTTTAGTATTTAAAAAAACACGAGCCGAAGTCTCGAAAAAGTGTTCCTTCTTTTCATCTCGTTAAAAATTGATTTTCCACTTCATGAGTTCATCTTAATCTAATTTAAAAAATTTTAAACTCGCCTGAGATTCGAATAGTTGAATCATTTGACTTAATGAACTTTATTAAATTTATATAATAAAGTACAATACCTTTTATTTTCCGTCAGTTAACCTCTTTGTTTAAAACTTGTTTAAAGTTCTTGACGCGTTTTGAGATATTTATGTCATCATCAGAAAGTCTCTCTTTGCATGAAGGTCGTCAAAACGTTAAATACACGTACACAAAGACATAACACACAAAATATTAAAAAAAACACAGTATGTAGATGCGCATCTTACGGCTCCCGGATATCGACCGGATATCTCAAAACGAGTAAAAACTTTAAACAAGTTAACAAGTTTTGAACAAAGAGGTTCACTGACGGAAAATAAAAGGTACTGTACTTTATTATATGTATTAGTGACCTGGATACTGGAAAAATGAATGCATTTATTAAATTGTATAAAATAGTTTAATTCCCCAACTCCATGAAGAGAGGGGAATTGAATTACCCCAACACCGATAAAGCTTACCAATACAGAAAGAAAATCGATGAATATAATATATAGTGAATAATGTGTGCTCTTCTTGGATATTAGCAGTGAAAATTAGTACTATGTCAAACCAGCCCAAGCTAACATATCGCAAATATAAATAGGCCTACATTACTTCTTCTCATGATAATAATATCGTAGTCAATAAAACTGAATGAATAGCATATTATTTATGCCTTCAACAACGAAAATAATAACAAAACCAGTTTTTAGTAAGCAAAAACTTTATTTGTTTATTATTTTGATTTGTTTTGGTATTCTTCGTAGTCGGAAGTCTGTGTTGCCAAAATAGCAATTCCTGGACACACTACTCCATCGCCAACACCATGATGATACACACCTGAAATTACAACATTATTTCAATAAGTACAATAACAACAAAACAGCAGTAATTACCAAAAAAAAATATAAGAAGTCACTATTAATGGCGCTCGGTTTCAACACTTTCGCTGTTCTACACTACCTAACTGACTTAAGTTTTACAGATGTATTATAAAAAAATAATTTTGATTAATAGTACCTTAAACCGCATATGAAAAGATAAAATAAATTTAATTATGTAGTATTATTTACTTCAATTTAGGTGAGATTAGTAGTGTGGTCGCACGAATCGTATTTTCCTTAAGGCTCGGCTCTCTACATTCAAAACGGCGAGGTTAGGTACCAATTTCAATGTTAAATAACCAAAACATACCTTCACTATTAAGCATATTTTTGTGTTGTTTTTGGCAAAAAACGAAAGCTGTATTTTTTTCTTAAAGTAAAATAGATTGTGGGTGTTGATTGCTAAAGTTTTTTGCAATATCTCTTTTTGCAACTGAGTAAAAAATTAATAAAGTTTACTATTTTTTACTATTTATATCATACGTTTATGAAAACAATAACACGGGTTTTGAAAATGTATTCGGCAATCAACATCCGCATATGATAGTACTTCAAAATGAAACCAAAATTTTAAATTTATTCCACGAATTAACGGAAAAAAATGACTTATTCTGTAGCATTGCTCTTATGGGAATCAGATTCAATATGGCGGCAGGGTAAGCGCCCCCTTAAGTTTGCCACTTCCCATAAAAAGCTGTGAAATTAGTGTTTTAATTTCCAGTTTAAAATTTTCAAGACACTTTCAAAGTAATTTACACTGCAATTAATTATATTTAACTCATCAAAACCATTAAAAACCTTCCTTCATTCAATATTCCCTGTCATTTTATAGAAATTCAATTTTACGGTATTTTTAAGTTGTATGATGATTAAGTTGTAAAAAGAAGAAGTTTATTAACAGTAATAATTTAATTTAATGTAATTTAATTAAGTGCACAGGTTTACCAGTTGATATAAATGGTTTTAATGAGGATCTAATCCTAATAGGTTCTTGCTGAATAAGATATGTTATAAAATACAAATTATGTTTCCAAACAAGGGTACTATTTTTAAATGTAATAATACAATGAAAATAACACAATATGTTGCTTCAAATCAATTTGTACGTACGTTAAAAAAAATAGACAAATACGATTTAAAATAAAAATTACTAGGCATTCTCAACCATATCAGTGTCACTTGCTTTATTGCGTTGTTTATTTTTACAAGAATCATTGAGTCCTTATTCGTCCCACAAATTTTAGAATTACAGTAGCACAAAAACACAACAATCCTCCTTGTAGAAAAAATTTGTTTTAGTTAGATTACAAAAGTAAGTCTTGTATGTTTAGTTTGGGAATACCTGTTCATTTAACTTTCTAAAGCTTTCTTCTAATTAGTAAAAGATCAATACAAACCAAATGCGATATTTTAATCTACCAAACGGAACCTTGTGACGCTAGAAGTGATATTTTATATCATTAAATTATTGTATAATTCAGTTTAAATATGAGTTGTACTTAAATTGAAAACTGCAACGACTTATCCTAAGTCCTTGCCTGGAGCTATACTAGTGCGCGCATGCGCGTATGAATCAACCTTGTAGTTGACATTGACCTACAAAACCAGTCTAGTTAGGAGTGCCGACGCAACAACTATACGCTAGCAGCAGGTCCACAGCGTCCGTCGGCTACAAACTTCTAGGCTCACTGTAACGTTTAATATTATGCCTTAAGCAAAGTAATTTTATATTTATTAAGCGGTATTCGCGTAACGTATAACTATAACAAATCGCGCACTCGTAAATAGTATTTAGGGGTAATAAGTTGAGTTCGGTTGCAAGCCTATCGTGTGAATATGGTGACTAGTGTTAGATTCAGTTAAGGTGTAATATTTAGATATGTATATTTAATTAATTTAGCGCTCGTTAAAAGCTGGCGGAATCGGATTTGGTGACTACGGCTTAAGGCAATCGGGTAAAATCAGGGTTGATAATAAATTAATTGCTCTGGGTTGTGGCTAACGTCCATTTTGCATCGACAGTTTCAGACCCGCCTTCCATATACTTAAGAAGTCGATGCAAATATACGCTGATCCGGCTTTCCCGATTAACATCAAAGCGGAAACCGGTACAGTAAATGGTAGCTGAGCGGGTTACGTCCCACAGTAAATGGTACCAGAGCGGTTTTCGTCCCATAGTAAATGATAGATAACCCATAGTAACCCTAAAAAGCAAATTTTTTCATGTCCGACTTTGCCGATATTGCGTCATCACTTCCGCCGGCAGAACCACGTTTTTTATTTTTGTGCAACCTGGTCACCAACTTACCGAGTTAATCTTTTTAATTATACATTTTATCAACTAAAATATTGTTATAAAATTCTCACGTTTGCCGTTTAAATTTTGCCTATCATTAGTTACTACACCCAGTCCCGTTTATTGTGAGTTATAAGGTTCGTATAGTTTTTGGTTTATATTTCTTGCATTGTTGGTGAGTACATAAATTATTATTACTATATTATAATTAGCAGTGCCTTATTTTATTCATATTCGTAAGTCAAATTACTAAACTGTGAGTCAACCAAAAAGAAATTTAATCGACCTAACCTCTTAAAGAAAGTTGAATATTGTTTAATAGGCCTAACAACATTAAAAATTATCTTTGGTAAAACGTACTTGTGTTTCAATACATAACAACACCCTAACCAATAAACCTTAAATGTACCAATCTATATATTTTCACTACAAAATTTATAAACACAATACATTCAGTCCTAGCCTACACAGTCTGAATACATAGTTGCTTACTTTACACAAAATTTTCCCACATATATAGCACTATTTACAACATAAAGTCTGTTGAATCATAAATTTCACATAGTGAATGTGTAACCGAGTTTTTTATAATCTTTTCTACCAAAATAATTAATTTATAGTAGGCCTACAGCAAATAACTCAGTTTTTTATACTCATAAAATATTATATCTGTCATTGATTGTTTTGGATAATTATTTACAAGTTAATTCCCAAATAGTAATCCTTTTTTCATTGAAACTATTGCAACAGCAGCAATATTTTACAGGTTTTGCAATACCTTAAGATACAACACACATTTATGATACAAATTTATAGCCTACCATGTTTATGTCATACAACTGACAGCTGATAGTACCTTTTTCTCAGTTTGGCCATCCAAACAATATATATTTTACAGTATTAGTGATATTGTCTAGTTACTTTGCATATTTCAGTGTTTCACAGGTAAAATAGGTGTTTATAATTTTTAGGCCTGGTTTGAGTTTGTCAATGTTGTTTGATAGTATTACAGGTGACGTAATTTTATATAAATTATGCAAACATATCTCTGTACCTCAGAACCAAAGTATCGTAAGTCCAAAAATATCGATTTTCTGGTTTTAGCTGATTATTAGTCAGAATGATATTTTCTATCGAACCATACTATCATATTTCTGATAAGTAATATATATTTGGATTTAGCTATAGCTATAAGATCGTAAGTCACAATATATGTTTGAGCCATACTACCGTATATCCAGATACAATGTTTTGGTTCTAATCTGTAAGCTGAAGTGAGTAAACGCAAGTCCAGACTCGGACTTACGTTAGTCTGGCTCTTGTACTGTCTTTAGTGCCTAGTAACTCAAGTCCATTATTGTCATTCTTTAAATCAGCTGTTTTACAACTTCATGTAGTCAGTTCAGTTTGAGGTTATAAGGTTGGTGTTCGTTGTTTGATTTAAGTTAGAGGCGATTTCAGTTAAACATTTCTAGTACATTTTTAATGAAGGCTAGAGTTTTAAAGTGGTTAGTAAACGAAATAAATAATAATGACTGAAGAACGATACAACAGTACTATTTCAAGCAGAGGGAAACTTATACTTTCGTTGGCACTACAACAAAACACAGTAGTACCGGTAGATCATGACCATGTTTGTATTTCAGAAGAAACAACTAGTTTTTCAGTGTCTCCATTAATAGAGATTCCTAACAATAATGAAAAAACATCCAGGAACAGCAGCCCTGTGCCTTCTTTAACCGAATTACATGTTAGTTAGTTAGTTCATATTTTTATTCTGGTAAAGGAAATTGACGGAAGGAAGACCATTAAAACCTCCATGTGGAGATACTTGCCGTTTAAAGTGTAGCAAAAGATTTACACGTGAAGAAAGATTGAATATTCATTTTGAGTTTTGGAAGTCTAATAGAACTTGGGACTTAAAACGGCAGTTTGTTGCTTCATGTTTAAAATCCAAACCTGTAGCTAGGCAGCGGCAAAGAGATGGAACGAAGAAAAACAAAAGCGTGAGTAACACATATTTTTTAAATAACAAGAACAAAGAAGAAGTAGTGTGCAAAACCTTTTTTTTAAATACTCTCTCAATTTCTGATATGTTTTGAAAAAGACAGATGACATTGGTCTTGTGGAGAGAGACCTTAGAGGACACCACACACCGTCTAATAAAGGACCTCCTGAAACCTTAGAAGAAGTAATAAAAAGTCATATAAGGAAATATCCCACGTATGAGTCATTATAGTAGGGAGAGGTCACTAAGAAAATACTTAGGGAACCACTTAAATATCAGCAAAATGTATAACATGTACGTTGAAGACTGTAAAAAGGATGGCATCAAACCAGAAAAAAATGGTTATTTTCTAAGGTATTTAATGACGAATTCAATTACTCTTTTCATTTGCCAGATAACGATACTTGTGATACGTGTGACAAGATTGACTGTTGCATAAAAAATGAAAAGTCTGATGAAAAACTGAAAGAGCTGAAACAGCAAAAAGAAGATCATTTAGAGGAAGCATCTCTTAGATATACTTTAAAAAGAGAGGACAAACTCAATGCCAAGGAAAGTGAAAACACAAAAGTTATTTCAGCAGATCTACAAAAGTGCCTCCCTACACGAGCATTAACAAAAGCACAAAGCTTTTATCTAAGAAAACTATGGACACTAAACTATACAATATATAATACAACAGAAAACAAAACTCATTGCATGATTTGGGATGAGACTACTGGAGGAAGAGGAGGGAGTGAAATGGCTTCTTGCTTTTTTGCTTGGGCAAGTGAAGAATCAACAAACACAAAGAACCTCACAGTGTGGACGGATAATTGCAGTGGACAAAATAGAAACCTGAATATGATCTTCATGTACATGTGGCTAATGGAAAAGTCCCCAAATTTAGAAGTAATAAATCACAAGTTCCTTCTTGCTGGTCACACACACATGGAGGTTGATGGGAAGCACAGTATCATTGAGAGTGCAAAGAAAAAAGTTCAGAGAAACACTATTTATACAACCAATGACTGGATAAATTTCATTTCGACCTGTGAAACGAAGAATCCGTTTGTAACTAAAAGAATGGCTTTAGAAAATTTTCTTAATTTTTTACGTCTAAAGCAGAAAAATGGTCCACTTATTATCAAGAAAAAAGATCACAGATGGAGGACCATTTTTGATATCTGAAGCAGTGTGGCTGCAGTTGCGAAGAGAAAATAAAAGTGTTGTTTACTATAAAACCAGTTTCAGTGAAGACGCTTTCAAAAAGGTTGATTTGAAGAGGAATAAACGAATAGGCTTAACAATGCCTGAGATTCTACCTCAATTAAGAACAACAAGAAAGAAAATAAGTAATGAAAAGTTTAGGGACATGCAGTGGGTTCCTGAAGAGTATAGAGCGTATTTCGAGAGCATTCCACATGGAGATGGTGTTGGAGATTTCCCTGAAGAGGATTCAACTCAACTAGAATAAAACAGGATATAGCCTATCTGATAAACATTTTTTTTACCAACTGAATTTTATTCTATAGAACAATGAATTATTATTGAGTAATTTTTAATAAATCATAACTATTATTAATTATTCTACAAATTTATTAACCCCTAATACCATTTTTATCATTATGGAATAGGAGTGTAAGTCCATATTAAGTACTTGTGTTTAGAACCACAACATCGTAAGTCCATTTATTAATAAAACTAATTATATAAAAGAAAAATTCTTCTACACATAAAAAAATTGTTGTAGACTTTTATATTTTCACTGCTAAAAATGTTATAATAAGTCTTCTCTGTCTTGCCCTGAAGCGTTAACAGAGTTAGAATATGTTTTTGGGCTCTCCTGAAAAGTTGACCAGTTGTGACTTACGATACTATGGATCTGGGGTACAGATCTTACACCTTTTAGCCATTTCAGATCACATATGGCCTACACCTGCTTGTTAACAATAATACAGTACATTAGCCTATAACCTACAGTGATCTACACATTAGGCCTATACTATCATACTCAAAAACACATATAGCCTAACTATTTTCCCTTTTTAGAAATCTAAATCTCATTTCTAATTTAACTGAATTGTAACACTGACACTTGAATCAAAACTGTTTTACAATATTACAGCAAACTACAGTACTTTCAGAAAACATTGACTAATTTAATTAATCATTAATAATTCTGAAATAAATAAAACATACTTAACCTAATTCTCTACTTATAGATAAGATATTTTTGTTTCATGAATTCAATCAATGATCACATTATTAAAATTTTATAGCCACGATACAAATAATATTACAAAAATAGTTTCAAATAATATTCAATAATTGTAAAACAATAATAATTCCACATAATATAGTATTTTGGTTACACCTTAACAATTGGCCAAAAGTAAATGCACATTAAATATTGTTCACTTCAACCAATAAATAAGCTACAACATTTTTTATTGAGCTTATTATCCATTGATAGGTTGTTTACAGTATATCATTTAGCCAAGGTATTGAAACGCCCAAGTCATCTGGAGCTACAATATAAGTAACCCAACGCATGTAAATTGTTTGGTGTGTTTATAATCTATTGTTTACAGGTATTATACTGCTACATATTCTTTATTTCAGCTAATTATTGCCTTCATATTTGATTCAATCCCTACTAGTCCACTAGGCTTTTCCATTTTCAAATTGAGCGGGTGTTTACAGATAGATAATTGTCTATTTTTGTATTTTGTTGTTTTCAGCCTTTTTTTCCAGCTATTTACAGTTATAAACAGTTTTTAGGTATTTACGTCCCACAGAATTCCAGCTAATTCGTCAAATAAATATTACAGCCTACAATATTTAATAACTCTTCATATATTTTAAATAACGCCAAACTTTGAAAAAATTTTAGTAAATACTTTAGATAAAACAATAATTCTAAACAAATTTATTTCAATAAAAAGTTTTAGTCCTAAATCAACAATAGTAAACCGACAACATATTTTATACTAACATTGCCACCGATTGATTATTTCTCAAAACTACAGCTACGCCTAAATAACCATATAGCCTATAACAAATAAATAATAGTTACCGAATTTAACAATCAATCAAATATCAATAATAGAACACCAGACTTATACACAAACCAAACCAACTATGGCCAATGAAATTAATTGGGATCTGACCGTTCCAACACCTTTCCCATTCCCTCTAAATATCAAACCTCCACACCGCAAATGGATCAGCAAATTAACAGCACCCCAAGCTAACCAACTACTAACCTATTGGCAAGTAACCCCAGAACCAACTCTCGAACTTAATCGCAGTTTAATTCGTGAACAACTCGATCTTTTTAATGACTCCCAACCGACATTACCAACAACACCTACACCTATAGATAACCACAATCCCCCCGTGCAACAACCGACCCAAGTAAAACCTAAATCACCAGTATCGCTCCCATCATCAGCGTTAAATATAATAAAATTAATAAAAACAATCGATACTCGTCCTTCCGAGGCGACTCTACGAGCGTTATGCCAAATTAAACGTACTGCTTACCTATATCCCAACTTCGACAAATTAATCCTTTTAGAACTTATACCAATCACAACAGGCCTACCAGCCTCACTTTTAGAAAAAGCTATAAATTCCAACGCCACCATCGATCAGTTTTGTAAAACAATTGTCACCGCCTTATTCCCACCCCACATTAAGCATACAGTTATATCTGATTTAGTATACAGACAACAGAGAATAAATGAACCCTTAGCTGATTTCATAACAACCGTGCGTGATATGTCCAGTTTATTAATACCGGAAATTACACCTTTCGACCAAGTCCACTTAATATTATCCGGCATGTGCCCACAAGCTATGGCTCGATTGGGAACGGTTGATTTGCCATCAAACGTGGACGAATTGTTACTACTAGTACCACATTTGGAACGCACTTATCCTCAGCACAATCACAATAACAACACACATCAACCCCCTAACACTCACAACCAACCAAATCATTATCAATCTTTTCGAACATTCAATCACCAACCAAACCAAACAACAGCACCGAGAACATCACAACAGTACCGACAATACAACAATAATTATAACCCACCGAATCAATACCGAAATCAATCCACGCAACAATATCGTAGATATTAACCCAATATAATGTACTCAGTGTAGAAATTAATAACTCTTATGCCAAACCAAAGTAAAACTACATAACAAAATCAACCCAATTAATCAATAATCTTTTTTATTATTAAATTAAATTTAAATATTATTTAGCAAAATAAGATTGAATACAATACTTATCGTTAAATAAGAAATTAATTACCAAACACCCTACAGTATTTACCGTTTACCCCCCCTCCAATCTAATTATCAACCCGATCGTTCCGACCTGCCTTTGCCGAACACCTAGCTCCGATCGGTGATATTAGAT
>JAGFPH010000158.1:906162-927531 GCA_018207615.1 Philaenus spumarius | reverse complement strand
TCAGCCAACGTTTGGTTCTTGTTTATTGCTACGTCTGTGCACGAATGTATAATACTCTTTAGCATCTCTTTACACATGGTGGCTTCCAAAGTCAAGACAGTCCAAATACTTCTATTTGTAATAGCTTCATCTCTAGTTGTGCCGACAGGTACCTATATACAATATATATATTATTTATATTTTTTTGATAAATTTGTGGAGAAGAATAAGTATGGAGAAAATGGAAAAGCAAACAATGTGAAAAACACTATGGTAAATACTTTTCTTACTAAATTCTATAGTGCTGTTAATGTTTGTTAATGAATATTGTTAATGTTTGCCTTTAACAGATATATGAAGTTGAAAATTAATGAGCTGATACTGCTATTATAATAATATTATATACAAAATGAAGTTGTTTAGGTGTATGCATGTTTGTTTGCTATATTCAAAATTGGAGAATGTATTTTTTATCTTCAATTAACAAACGATTGAGCGAATTTAAATGGAATTCTTAAAGCTCATACATTTTACACCTCTGTGAAAATGAAAACAATCTTAGAGGGCGGAGTAGGGTAAACAGTGTTTTCAAAGATTTCTCAATATATTTTAAGTGCAACAAGATATTGATTTCGATTTAGCTCACCAAAGTCATCTATATAAATCGCCAACAATTTTGGTATACAATTTGGTCCTACCAACCTCTAAATGAATCGAATTTGCATTATGAGTTGGTGTGTAATTTTGGTTATTTTCACGCTAAACGGATAGGAGAAATTTATTTAAAAAAATTAGATCTCGAAATAAAACTTTAAAAAATGACTCCATTAGGTGTGAAAAGGAATAGTGCAATATTATTGTACACATTCCTCAGTATCTGTCAAATCCAAAAAAGTAGAAAATGGGACTCAAGATTTTGCCTGAATTGACTTTTAAAGAGACGTATGCGAGGGAGAACTTAATTATACACATATGTAGGCTTCTTATGTGTTTTTGAAAACGAACATTTTATGAGGTACTTAACGTATATTTTGAAAAGTGTTTTAAGATAATGGGGTCCAAAATTACATTATCTCTGCGATGGGACAAATTTGCATTAATGGTTGAATTGTTCCCTATTGCTCGTGTTAGTTTGAAATAGCAAATTGCAATGAACTTTCACGAACCATCAAACAAAACTTGAAATAAATCTTCTGAAATTCGTTTGTTCAATTCTTTAATATTTAATTTTCTACAAATTCACAAAATTTTAATCCAGAGTTTTGACCTGTTGATCCATTAAAGAGGCAAATGATAAACACTAAACTTGCGCATTTGAACTTTACAAAAGTGCTATTCATAAAATATAAGATAAAGGCTTCTGTGAGGAGTATTGATATTGAATTGCTTTTATTTAGTGGGGTCAGGTTAGGATTGTCTAGTCTTCTCTACCACCTAACTCCATTGTACATGATTACAGTTACAATACATGTATTATAATATTTAAAAGAAAAATAATAATAAGTAGAAAATTAAATTAAAAATTAACACCAAACTGAAATAAAATACATTGAACAATTATAAAAAAAAAAAATAAAAAAAATAACTAACAGAAAATAACATTTAAGTGAACATAAAGCTAAAATGTCCTTTTAAAAAATAGACCATAAATGTGTAATTTACATTTTCATACATATTTAAACAAACACACGCTCACGCACACAAAAGCACATTAATACATATAAAACAGATTCTACAAAACAAAGAAAGCAATATTAAATTAAAGAACAAAAACATTTTTAATTATAAAATCACACCCCAATGCAATCGCACGTGATCCATTTTACTCATAAAGAAAGTCTTCAGTATTTTAGAAAACTGGACACGACTGTCAACATATTTAATTGCTTCTGGAAGTAAGTTCCACAAGCTATTGATGTGAGACGCCAAAGGTCTTTTGGAACTGTATAAACCAAAGTCAAAATTAAGTAGGCTATAAACATACAAATTTAAGACCATTTTATTTTTGGTTACTAATTTTCAGGGAGCAACAGTAAGTAGTTAGTTGAGGAGGCGACGTCATACGCTAAAAGTTCGATATTCTGCTTTGGTGTTTTTTTTCACGTGTTATTTCACTCCCGTCTTCATTACTCTAGCTGGCATAAAGTAAATACGCTAAGAAAGAAAAAGTCGTAACTTTTGGTATGACAATATTATTTTCATACTAAGTTTCTTAATAGAGAAAGAATAATGTGGAGAGTTCTGGTGTGTCAAGCTGAGAAAAGTCAAGTGAAAACAAGTAAATAAACGTAAAAGCTTGAGTTATTCCATCCTCGTCCTCATTAGTCTAATTTATATAACGTAAAAACGTTAAGAAGAAGAAGAACAAATACTTCTAAATTACTATAAAGTAAAAGTATCACCAAATATGTAGTATATATTTCTTACATTCATTGTTAGGGTTTTCATAGTTCTGTTGTTAAGTAAGAGATTACTTTTAGTAATTGAAATAAGTGGTATATATTAATTAAGCATATTAACTCAATTCTTTCTTAAAAATATTTTTAGTCCAGCAAATGTTACATTATAAATAATTCATTTAATACTTTTGCAAATTCTTAAATTTTTCATGCAAATCGTCATGATCGTGCTACATAAACAAAACATCAACTTAAGAAGAATTTCATTTTGGGGAGTTTTGCCACAGGAACAGTTTTTAACAATATTTATATTGTTAAACAACTAACTGATAAAAAGATTGTTAAGGTGCATAATCTATAGCCTATTATTGTTAAGAAAGAAGTCACCACGAGAAACACTATTTGGAGTTGAAGCTACCCATAAAACTACATGTTTATAGCAATTTTGAGTATTAACATACTCAAGTGTTTTAATGTTTGCATATATCCGAACATTTGATTTGATCATAATATATTATATACTAATGCACATGTAGGTATATACGTGTTGGGCTTCGAACTTACAATGAACAAATAAGTTGATGTGGTTCTTCATCAAACCACATCAAAACACAATTTTCGGTCGTAATAACCCATAACTAACCCAAATGTCAAGTTCCTTACTATTTAGGTTGTTTAACTTTTGACTTTACGCACAGTAGCAGAACTACTCACAACAGCAAAAACATTTTTTTTTTTTGTTATATCAGGCATGCTGATAGGAATATTAAGTTCAAGCAGTGGTGATTCTGCAACAGTGGCTGTTATCCAAGGGCTAGCAGCTGGAACTATTCTTTACGTCACATTCTACGAAGTTCTAACTCGTGAAGTCAGAGAGCAGTGTTCAGGAATTCTGTCTTTCCTTTTCGCAATTTTTGGGTTCATTATCATGCTAGCTGTACAGTTAATGGGTATGTATATCGAAGGCTTGTAGTATATGTGTTTGTTTTATAAGATTATTGGTATTATTTATATTTGCGAGAATTGTGAAAATGTTTTATTGGAAGGGCCGCACTATTCCGAGGGAATTTCACTGTGATTTCCATTAAAACGAACTCATCTTTTCACAAGATGGTATTAAAGGTTAGCCAAGATATCATCTATCGGCATATTTTCTTATAGTCAGGACTGTTTGAGAACTTTAATGCCAGGGTTTTTTCTATTATTTATGTAATATTTAAGACAAATAATCTACATAAGAAAAGAAAAACTTACTTTCAAACACAAATCATTGAACATAACATATTCCATTAACAACAAGTCACATAGCAGTGTTGCAACGGTGCATGACCGCGGAGTTTAGGAGATTCTTCAGGAGATCTAGATTATACCATTTTATGAAACTTAATAAAACAATTATTAAAATAACAAAAACTATTCCTTATTTCGAAAACTACATTAAGTATAAGAAGAAGGAAACAAATTATTTGATGGTTTATATCAACTTTCTTTTGCATAGTCACTAAAATGTTCAAAGTGCTACATTTTTTAAAAAATATTCAGGAAAATATGAAATAAAAATATACTAATATTTTAAGAAAGAGACGTATATTAAAATAGAGATCTATATTAATTTTCATCAACCTTTAATTGGTACAATTTGGAACCGTGGTCAAGTGCTACATTTTCAACATTTAAAAATATGTTTTACTGGAAAGGACATACATTTATTTCTTCCTTCTAGTGCTAGAGTGTCAAAGTCTAGTTTTAAAAGTTGGACTAATTAAAATAATACAACTGGGGTTGTAAGACTTTTAACGTATGCGAACAAGAAGGGAGAATGGTATATAACACCCTTATTTCTAAATCTCTTGTAGTTGGCTTGACAACCAATAAACTAATGCAATTAAATAGCCAAAATTTAAAGGGTAAATAATTTTATAGTAAGTACAATACATCATTGTCTGCAGCAACGTTATATATAGTAAACATGTTTTCGATTTTCTGGAATAAGTATTTAATCTTCTTTCTCTGAGAGGTACGACATAGGCCTACCTACTGTTTTCTAAGAGTTTATTTTCTGTTTGTAACTAAGCTGGAGTGGTATGTTGTCGAAGGTGGATTTTATTTCCATTTAAGACAATCCAATTACAAAGACACTCGTCGAATAAGAAACATCCTACTTACAGGATTTGAATGACATGTCACATTAGTATGTTTTCGAAATTGAGTAAATTCTGCCATCTGGTGGCTAAAAGTTGAAACTAAATTTTTTAAATTATTGATTCCAATGCCATAGAGTAAACTATCCCTTCCCTCCCCGTGGCAGGCTGCCCAAATTGACGTTCTCTCAAGCGCAAGATGCAACCATTTCTAACCTATGCGAGAATTTGCATAAATTTGCATATTCAGTTATTTAATACAATTATAATCATCCAATCGTAATAAAACCGGCACCGTTGTAAAGGAAATCAATTAAACTTTAACTTTTGTATTTAAAACTTTTACGTAAAACGTATATTTACATACGTAATCATCGTTTTAAAATATGCAGATCGGGTTACAGCTGTTTCACGTGTGAATTTGCATACAATTGTACTGTTATTTCCCACTTCTTCAACGGGCAACACCATCTATTATCTAACATCTGTATTTCTATCGCGATTATAAAGATACCATTGGATTCGTCAAGATTTTATCTTTCTAATAGTAGACCACTGACGGTAGACAAAAAAAAGGGCAAACATCGGATAAATTCGCATGTTTCTGATTTTTTGGTATGTTGTTAGGGTACCTACCAGTAGTGTAAAACCAAGTTTGCAGCTTCGAAAGACTTGTGCTAACTTCGTGGGGCTCGAAAAACCTCGAAATTTTCCCACTGATTTCAGTTTTTGGCCCGAAACTCCTAAAAGGGTGCTTCCTACGGAAAAAGTCACTCTTTCCTTTTTTGAAGCTGTGAAAATTTCCTACAATTTGAGCTTAACCCCAATTCTTTAGGTCCAATAAATCCCAAAATACAGGACCTCAAAAATTGTAGTTTTTTTTAAAAATTGCAAAATTTAAGTTTTTGTCGTCTGTCGGGATAAATATTGTCTGTAATACTCATTCTACGAGAAAATTTATTAGATATGAAGTTGTAGAGAAAATATTTAGTTTTCGTTTAAGCCCAGAACGAAGCCTGTAGGCCAAACAGGTATCTCGTTATCTTAGAAAAACAAAAATAGGTTAAATCGGGGGAGGGAGAGATCGGAGCATGAGTGAATACAACATTTAATTGCCATGGTTATTCATAGTTATTACACATATTATTAGTAAAAAAAACGTATGTACGTACTCATCCAATATATAAATAAACTAACGTAATAATAATAATAATAATAAATAACTAATTAAAACAAACTAAAATAAATGACGTTGGCCTTACCTATCTTTGACGCGTCGTTGAACTTCATCTTGATCAAAACCGGAATCTTTTGGAAGGCCCAGGTTCGTCCTCGTGTAGTGCTGATTCTTGGGATGAGAAGGTGATAGGTAGGCCTATGGAGCTGTCTAGGTCTTCCTCGTCGTCAGTGTCGTCGATTTCAACGGGGACGACGTTCATGCAAGTCTTGCCTCGACAAAACTTGCACAAAGCAGAGCACTTCAGCCCTGCTTGTTTGCACGAACACGTTCTTCCCGCGCATCCCTTGCGGCATTTACAAAGTCAGGAATTTAAGGAGAGTTTGTGGGGCAGGGTCTGCAGTGTTGGATAAGGGGAAAAGCCCGTGTTTGCTCCTACTCCAGCCCCAGTTGGATGGGTCCCTATCTACTTTTGCACCTGGTGGTACGTGCGATAGCTGTGTTGAGCAGCTGATTCTTTTTTTGGGGGCAAACGAGCCAGATGGACCTTTGCGTTGGCAGCACTTTTTACGAATAAAATATCATATCGGAGGGTGTGGAGATCATCTTCAGAATTTCCTCCATAAAGGGCAACCAGGCACTTTCTTCCAGCTGACTCTATTTCTTCGTGAGTGGCATCAGGCTGCAGGAATTTCTTGGCCTCTTCCACAAGATGTTTATTTTTCACGAATACAGCTATAATTTTCATTTTGCCTTGCCAGAAAAGGGCATAAGTGGTGTCACAGCCGGTAAATGCGTAGAGGAACATTTCAAATCCAGGGCAGAGTGTCAAGTCACCTCGATTGAAACTCGCAGATGTGAACTGTTGACAACCAGCCTCACCCCTAATAAATGTAACACTAATAAATTTTCTCGTAGAATGAGTATTACAGACAATATTTATCCCGACAGACAACAAATACTGAAATTTTGCAATTTTTGAAAAAAAAACTACAATGTTTGAGGTCCTGTATTTTGGGATTTATTGAACTTAAAGAATTGGGGTTAGGCTCAAATTGTAGGAAATTTTCGCAGCTTCAAAAAAGGAAAGAGTGACTTTTTCCGTAGGAAGCACCCTTTTAGGAGTTTCGGGCCAAAAACTGAAATCAGTGGGAAAATTTCGAGGTTTTTCGAGCCCCACGAAGTTAGCTCAAGTCTTGCGAAGCTGCAAACTTGGTTTTACACTACTGGTAGGTACCCTAATAACATACCAAAAAATCAGAAACATGTGAATTTATACGATGTTGGATGTCTTAAGTCAGTGCCTTCCAATCAGATGTAACTATTTTACACGATTTACGACGAAGATTTTGCAAATCCTTGCGATTGAACAGTTTTCAACCAATGAAACAGGCACATTTGTCAACCGAGATAACGCCTACAATTCCATATGTTTTTACAGATTTCTTGATACCATTTTGTAGAGAATCGTTCGATCTTTCTAACGGTTGGAAATAACCAGAATTTTTTGTTTGTCTAGACAGCAGTGGAAAGTACATAATTAGGACAGTCTGGTGAGACCGGCCGGTGCTTGTCCCTCCCACGTAATTCAAATGTCCCTTCCTGCCTGTAGTATTACCGACTGGCGACTTTTCATTACATTGATGTCATTTTGTTATTCAAATAAAGATAACTCAAACACTTTTGTGAACTAAGGAAAGACAAGTACACTGTTCTTTTCTTTGATTTATCCTCTACACTTTGTTATAATAATATTTCATTTTTGGGCAAAGCATACATATGTAAATTACGTTTTAAACTGGGCCTAGTTTTGTTAGCAGTCGTGTATTTGCAACATGAAAACTGATGTTTTCAAAATAAAAAAATTGAAATTGATAAATGTTTTTATACACTTCTATTTAGAACTAAATTAAAAAACTTTTTTACGCTTACGAAAAATTACAAAAAATGTTTACTACTGGTTATGTAGGCCTAAAGTTGGACTTTTCCCTTTCGTTACTGAACATTTTTTTCTTGAGCTAATAACTTTTACAATTTTACATCAATAAATTTTTTATTTGCATTTAAGAATTCTTTGAACTGTTCTATACAAAAAAGGTACAGAACACTTTCGGATTGGGATAGAATTACTATTTTTGGCGAATTTTTTTAAATATGCTTGCAAAACACTAAAAACCAGCTCGCCAATTTGAGCTATAACCAGAGCAGGACTAGGAAAAAAACCCAAGTTCCACTTCCATAGGTCCTTTTCTATTTTCCGTATGTCACCTAAAACGGCACAAACTATGATTGTTTTTTAAAAAAAGGATTCCAAAAATAAAATTTTTTTTTTTTGAATTCACAAAAAAAAAAAAAAAAAAAAAAAAACTCTAATACAAAGCAATGTTTTTTAAGATAATTTATGCCATATAGGATATTGAATATGTAACACGTTTGATCTTAATTGCCTTTAAAATAATTTAAAAAATTTATATTTAAATAACTAAGAAAACACTACCTTTTTACACCAAACTAAAACGTATGAACATTAGCAACGAGTAGGTACATTGTATATAATAATATGGTATCTTTTTATTCTGTATTACTGAATGTATCATATGTAAAAAGTTTTGACGAGCTAATATTTACGAGTAATAAAATTGCCTATTCACGCCATTTATTCCGACATTCATCCACTATCATCTTATATTGGACACAGCCATCTTTAATTGCTTGCATTCATCGTCAGAAACTTGTATTCTCATCAGAATTATGTAATTTTACCAAAATTTAAGTCAATCAGCTAAGTAGAAATGCGTGAAAACCTGCTTACAAGATCTGTTTACTGTTACAAGTCAAGCTAACATAAGGGCGTTAATAATAAAAAAAAAAAAAATGAAACTAATATTATTTGAAACAAGATCTGCAATATAAGTGTTAAAATATAAATTCGAAAGAACAAAGAATATAGTATTCCAATACAATATTATTTCCAGAACGTTAACACTTAAAAAATACTTCATTCTTAAATGTTCTGTCTAAAGTTTTCAATTTAAGAACAACTCATATTTAAACTGAATTATAAAATAATGTAATGATATAAAATATCACTTCTAGCGTGACAAGGTTCCGTTTGGTAGATTCAAATATCGCATTTTGTTTGTATTGATCCTTTACTGTTTAAATAGAAGAAAGCTTTAGAAAGTTAAATGAACAGGTATTCCCAAACTAAACATACAAGATTTATTTTTTTAATCTTTCTAACAAAATTTTATCTACAAGTAGGATTGTTGTGTTTTTGTGTTACTGTAACTCTAAAATTGTTGGGACGAATAAGGAGTCAATGATTCTTGTAAAAATAAACAACGCAATAAAGCAAGTGACACTGATATGGTTGAGAATGCCTAGTAACTTTTATTTTCACAAGATCAATAACTATTTTTTAAATCTTATTTGTATATTTTTTAACGTACGCACATATTGATTTGTAAGCAACATATTGTGTTAGGATTTTCATTGTATTATTTCATTTAAAAATAGTACCCTTGTTTGAAAACATAATTTGTATTTGTATTGGCAACATATCTTATTCAGCAAGAACCTATTAGGATTAGATCCTCATTAAAACCATTTATATCAACTAGTACACCTGTGCACTTAATTAAATTACATTTAATTAAATTATTACTGTTAATAAACTTCTTCTTTTTACAACTTAATCCTCCTATAACTTAAAAATACCGTAAAATTAAATTTTTATAAAATGACAGCGAATATTGAATGAAGTAAGGTTTTAAATGGTTTTGATGAGTTAAATACAATTAATTGCAGTGTAAATTACTTTGAAAGTGTCTTAAAAATTTTAAACTGGTGTTTTAAATTATAACACTAATTTTACAGCTTTTTATGGGAAGTGGCAAACTTTTGGAAAATACGATTCGTGCGACCATACTACTAATCTCACCTAAATTGAAGTAAATAATATTAATTAATTAAATTTATTTTAATCTTTTCTTATGCGGTTTAAGGTATTATTAATCCAAATTAATTTTTGATAATACATCTGTAAAACTTAAGCCAGTTAGCTAGTGTAGAACAGCGAAAGTGTTGAAACCGAGCGCCTTAATAGTGAATTCTTATTTTAAAACTCAAACAAATTTTTTGTGGTAATTACTGCTGTTTTGTTGTTATTGTACTTATTGAAATAATGTTGTAATTTCAGGTGTGTATCATCATGGTGTTGGCGATGGAGTAGTGTGTCCAGGAATTGCTATTTTGGCAACACAGACTTCCGACTACGAAGAATACCAAAACAAATCAAAATAATAAACAAATAAAGTTTTTGCTTACTAAAAACTGGTTTTGTTATTATTTTCGTTGTTGAAGGAATAAATATACTATTCATTCAGTTTTATTGACTACGATATTATCATCATGAGAAGTAATGTAGGCCTATTTATATTTGCGATATGTTAGCTTGGGCTGGTTTGACATAGTACTTTTTCACTGCTAATATCCAAGAAGAGCACACATTATTCACTATATATTATATTCATAGATTTTCTTTCTGTATTGGTAAGCTTTATCGGTGTTGGGGTAACTCAATTCCCCTCTCTTCGTGGAGTTGGGGAATTAAACTACTTTATACAATTTAATAAATGAATTCATTTTTCCAGTATCCAGGTCACTAATACATATAATAAAGTAAAATACCTTTTATTTTCCGTCAGTGAACCTCTTTGTTTAAAGTTTTTGACGCGTTAAGAGATATCCGGTCGACATTCGGGAGTCGTAAGATGCGCATCTACATCCTGTGTTTTTTAAATATGTTGTGTGTTATGTGTTTGTGTACGTGTATTGAACGTTTTGACCTCCATGCAAAGAGGGACTTTCTGATGATGAGATAAATATCTCGAAACGCGTCAAGAACTTTAAACAAGTTTTAAACAAAGAGGTTCACTGACGGCACATAAAAGGTATATTATTATATACATTTATATAAATTTAATAAAGTTTCTTAAGTAAAATGATTAAACTATTCGAATCTCAGGCGAGTTTAAATTTTTTTAAATTAGATTAAGATGAACTCATGAAGTGGAAAATCAATTTTTAAGGAGACGAAAAGAAGGAACACTTTTTCGAGACTTTGGTTCTTGTTTTTTTTAATACTCAAAAATGTAACGTTTTTATCGCGTACGTCACGTTGCTATCACACTAGAAATCTCAAAAGCTTTTCAACTCTCCGCAATAAAATTACAAAGATTTTGGCACCACCACCAAAGATTTTTATACGACGTCTGTGAGTGTACATATCGTGCCCAGAGGTAGACAGACATACGTATAGACACACGTGCACAACATTTTCTATTGCTTTATCGTATTCAGAGACCTCGAAAACGTCGAGAAAAGTTATAAAAAGTGGGGGTAAAATTTGTAGAATTTTCGCAAGATTTCAATACTTTAGCATTTTAATGTAAAAAGAAATAAAAGGGTGTAATGGCAGAAAAATAATATAAAGGATTCGGTAAAGGTTTAATGTTGCTTTGCAATTTTAGAAATTAAACGAACATATAATAATTTCTAACGTAATGCTAACTTTCGAGATTTAATCCTGGAGCAGTTCTTGACGATTGTTTATCAATATACTAAACACATTTATGTACGAGACTTATATTACATAATCAGGTTACTCTTTGAAAGTGTTTAGAACTTTTGGATACACACAAACCAAACTTAAAAGATTACTTATAGGCTCAATCTACAAAAACCAACTTTGTGTTAAAGAAATTCCTGCCAAGTCTTCAATTAAAAAAGTTGTTAAATAAGTTTCAGATATTCAGCCTTTTCATAATCAGTCTATATAGAGGATTTCTTAATTATCGCATGCTGGTGTGTCTTGGCATAGAGATCAAACTTCTTGGATTAAATGTAGTTTTAACTTAAGGTTAATGAGTGATCACGGTTAAGTACGAGGTAGCCTAAGACTTAACTTTCAAAAGGAAGTTCTTAGTATGGAAAACAGTTCTTAGTACTGTATGGAAGTTCTTAGTACTTAAATGTAAGTTCTTTGGCGAGGAAGTGTGCTTCGAAGCGAAATGAGTAGATGACTACACAATAAAATTAGCATGAGAAAGACGATACTTGGTGATATCCGAAATTGGATAAAACATGTTTAAAATTAAATTCTTGGTGAGGACTTTTTACACTACATGTTTTTGCTTGCCTTTAATACTTTTTGTATCATTGCAAAGTGATTGCCCTTTTCTGATTTTTTTGCGAATTTGAAATGAAAATCAGCTGCATAGGTACTTTTAAAACTAAAAACCAAAGAATCAGTGATTTAATTTGTATTTTGTGTATTTTAACGTTTTTAAATTGTAAAGCAGTTATGTCAGCCATCGACTGTTATCATATGACTGTTTGACTATATGACCGGCACTGATCAAGTCCTCAAACCCTTGTTAGGCCTTAATGTTTACAATTCAGATCTTGTTTGAATAACTCAGTTTTACTAATTTGATACATATTTCTAGATTATTTTCTTTTAAATAATTTTATAAAAAATGTATGATTTATAGCTATTTTTAGTTATGATTTGACATTGAATACTAAAATTAAAATTTTGTGTATAACCTATTATTTTAAAACTTTATGAATATAAAACGTTTCATTTATGTTTTCCCTTGTTCCAAAAAAATTTCAAAAACAATGAAACATCGTTGAGATAAGTATAACTTAGAATTCTGAATTAAAACACGTAGCATTAGTCCAATTCCCTGTCAGTGATTCATGATCATCGAATCTGTGAGAAATACATTCCTTCATGAGCACTATTACAGTGGAGTTTTATATTCCTGAACTTTTTAACAGAATCTAAATAGAAATTAATATTATTAAACTAAACTAGACTTTAATAATAGACAATTCAAACTAAACTCAAGTGATAACCTCAAATGTATCTGCAGTAATTTATTTAGTAGAACTGTCACCGCCGATGACCCCGTATAGTACTTCAAAATTCGGTAACAACTTTTGAATATTTATATAAGCCTACTGTATCTTGCAGTTATTTATATGAGAATATTATCACACTCATAAAAATGTATGTAGCCTACTCGCACTTTTCATTATGTTCTGTACACATTATGTTTAACCGCATTAGATTTAGTCATCTTATTGTTAATAAATATTTTACTACGGTACTGAAAATTCAACAAAGTTTAAAAACGATTACTTTTACACAGGTTTATTAATTACTTCATAAAAGTTACATTTGCTGTTTACTGTACCGGAAAATAAGTCAAAACCTTGATAAGCTGTCTAATTATTAAAAGCACTTGGTGAGATTTCACTAATAATAAATCAGTTGTTAGTTGTAGTTTTAAAATGACTATAAAACTCACCTCAATGTTTGTTGAAGGGATTTACGTTTTATATTATTTAAGACATTTAAAGTAATACAATGTCACATTTAACATTTTGCGAAATATGGGAAGGTTTAAGCTATAATTGATGTATATGTAAGAGCGTAGGTTGAATGGTTTTCTAAATAAAACCTCTCCCATATATAAATAACATGGGATATTTTGAGGACTTTATATTTTGTATTTTTAACAAAATTAAATGGAAGAAATGATGCATTTTATTTTGGGGAGTATCGGCAAGTTTGGGCTTCAAATTTATCATAATCCCACGTTAACGTTTTCTCCCTATCTAATGGATGGTTCCTACAAAAAGTTATCCCAATTAAATAACATGGAATAATTTTTTTACACGACAGTTATTTTTAAAATACAGTGATATTTTGAAGTTTATATTCTTCTGTAAATCTGGAGTGTGAAACTTTTAAAATTACAATTTATTTATACATATTTTTTGGAAAATAGGCTGATATAGAAATTAATAACCCAGAAGAAAAATATAGCAATAGTTCTATTAATCATTGCGATATATTAAACATGATTAAAATGGTTAACATGATTATTGCTGGAGTTTTATAACACTCTTCCACTCACACCAGTTTGATTAGGTGCATAAATTTGCTTGTCTTTTCTAATTTCGGTACTAGTTATCTGTGAAAAAACCTTCTCCAAAATGAAATATATAAAACATATTTACGGATCGAAAAGTGATGAGCATTTGAAGTCACCGCTGATAAATTCTACTGGAAACCTTGATCCACACATGCAACCAGTTTTTAGTGGAAAGTTACAGCTACACAAATCTCACTAATCATAGTTATAATGTTTAGTTTCATTATGTGAATTTCATTATTGTAAGTTTTTATCATTAATCTCATATCATTAATTACAGTTAAAACTTAAAATGTCATTAATATATAATTTGTAGGTTATTGTGTTTTTGAATTGGTCACTAAATAAAAATATCTGATTATTATTCTATACGATTTACTTACATTGTAAATTTTCAATGTTAGCAAAATAAACCATGGCAGGCCAAACGGGGGACATAGTTTGGAGACTCAGGCGATTTAGGCAATATTGGTTATTGTTGGTCATGAATATGGGGGTTATTACTTATACATTTTCTACTTTTACTTCTATGTGCCTTGTACTAAATTGATTAGTTTTATATTCTCAGAGTGCCTGGCGGTGTCATATTAATTAATTTCTTTTTATTTGAATTACAACCTATCTTTATATAATTATATATTGCTACAAATTAATTGGTCATTGTTTATATTGAAAATTATATTAATTCAAATATGAGTAATTGAAAAAAATATTACTAATAAAGTATTAATGTATTATTTCTCACAAGACCTGTTTATGAAGCGTTCTGTAGGTATACTCTGAACACTTCTGCTTGTAGTTTTAGCGTGTTTATATTTAATTTAGCTTTACAATAACACTTGGGTTAGGAACAATGAAGTAAAGTAAACCCAGTGTAAATGTAGGTTTCCCGATGAGTGGGTTATGTAAGTATTGTAAATGTGATTAGTAATGTTCCTCAAAAGTTATTTCATACACTTGAAATTGTAAAAATTAGCTATCTTATAAAATAAAACACAAGCATGTTTCTTAAAATCTTAATGTCATAAATCGAAGTTATTACTAAGCATTACTGATAAAAGCATACATTATGTAAAATAAATATAAAAACTGTCTACTATATCAAGTTCCAATAACGACGAAGACACGAGACAAACGTCAATTTGTAGAAATTGAAAACTTCTTCATACATAGTAAGTAAACCGAAAATCATTTACCGCATTATATAAAATGTTTTGAAAAATCATAAAATTTAGGTAATTTCTGACTTTTTGTATTCATTGAAGTTGTTTTTGTTTTCTTAAAATAAAACAAAAAATAAAATAATTATTGCTGTTAAATAAAGAATATTATTAAACTTTGATTTAAATGCTTAAAGTTCAAATTATATTACCTTTGAATCTAATTTAAAAATAAACATCAATCTGTAAAAAAATCAAAATCTAACTTATAAAACATAAAATAAATGTAAATTATGCAAATAGAAAATTTACTACTTTCTGTGCAGTAGTTTAATTTGTATATTCCATATAAATGAACTTTTAGTAACCGTTGTACAAATAACCAGCTTGAATTATTACTTTTCAGTGTGTAAATATATCAGAATATTATAGGCCAGTAGTGTTGAATTATAATTCTTAATTATAAGTAATTAATTTTATTTAGTTCTTAATAACATAATATTTAATATTATTTCTTATTTCATTTTATAACAGATAAGAACAGATAAGGTAATGTAAAAAACAAGTTAGAAAATGTAAAAAACAATTTATACATATCTTTACAAAGAAAGTGAGGCTTTCAAATCTTAAATTAATCATAAAATAAAACAGTTTGGCAAGACACGAAATATTTTGTTCTCAGATAGTTTGAATATTGGATTTAACAAATAGTTTTTAATACCAAAGTTATTTCTTTTCAAATATATATCTTCGGTTTCTACGATGAGCTCCTTCTTCTTGACGTCTTCTTTGATATTCCTGAAATCTCTTTTCTCTTTCTTCCACAATTTGACGATGCCTGAAGAGTGGACGGTATGCGACTGCTTCAGCGGTTTCGAGATCTGTCGT
Source organism: Philaenus spumarius (assembly GCA_018207615.1). Classification (NCBI taxonomy): domain Eukaryota; kingdom Metazoa; phylum Arthropoda; class Insecta; order Hemiptera; family Aphrophoridae; genus Philaenus; species Philaenus spumarius. The sequence continues at coordinate 911,775 of JAGFPH010000158.1, read as the reverse complement.
GTTTTCTTCTCGTCGGTGCCTGATATGTGAATCTAGTAGCTCAGTAATCGGACTATAGTATGTTATTTGTGATTGACTGTGTTTGGCTCCGTCAAGAGCCATGACTCCTCTTTTGGCTACGATTCTAGATTCCGTAGCTGTTATCAAGACCATCGATGCTATTAAAATCGATGCCATTAACATCAGTTTCTGTGAACATGGTTAAACAAAATAAACATCAACACATAATAAAGTACACGTAATCCTGTGTAGATAGATAGAAAAAACATGTACACTATTAATACTACAAAACAAAATTAAATATAAAAGCAAACAGTCACGTTGTCACTCCATGTTAGTTTATTATCAAAGACCAGTTCAAGGTCTTTTTACTTTGTAACAATAGTCTAGGATGTCGTTATCGAACTAAGTTTAAGTCTATTTTATTTAACAGTCACGAGTAGCCAAAAATAATAGGCTGTGTTTTGGCCTTGTTGATTTTTAAAACTATGCCTTATTCATGAGTTCACTCCTCTATTTTAAAGTGGTAATTTCATCAGTAAACAAATGAAATTTTCAGTACTTAATTGTCGTAGAAATTGCATTTATGTAATACTGAATAATAAAGTTTCCAAGACAGAGCCTGTGGACCCTTTGCTGAAGTCACTAACACATGATTTATTCACATTACCGATTTCTTTTAGAGAAATAAAACTAAACCTACGATATGCATAATGGCTTTACTAAATATTCATAATTTTGCTGGGAAGAATGAATCAATAACATAGTCAAAATATCAAAAGAAACCAAGTAGAGTTAGACTATCTAGTTCTCTGCGATTGATTGCAACTTTAATAAAGAGCGACACACTGTGAAGCATATGCAAACAGATTACTGTATACTCAGACAGAGGCACATGGATCGGAGTAGCGACGACCTGGATCCTGTCGCATACGCATAAGGGCCAGAGTGTTTGCGTGAATGACAAGAATTGTTTTATATAATAGAGAAAATATAGTAGATAGCCTAAATGTGCAAAATATTTATAAAACGTTTCGGTCACTTATTCATTTCGTGTCAGTTTATTATTTATGAACAGTCCAAGGTCTTTAGCTTTCTTTCATAGTTTAAGATGTCATCGTCAAACTGACGTATATGTAGGCCTACTTCACTTGCATAGATTTTGTTTGAAAGTAGATTACAACTAAAATACTTGGATGTGTTTTTGTCTGACTGATTTTCAACCCATCTTTTCCGGCACACAGAGGAATATTTAAGTCTGTATGATTCATTAGTTCTACTGCACTAACGGAATGCTATAAAAGTGCAAATATATTTTAAAATCTTCGGCCTATAAAAGAAAGTTGCGATATTACAGTATTTTATATACACATTGAACAATAAAAGTTCTGAAACCTTACCCTGTGGAATTATCCTAACGATTTCACTCCAGTCAGACCCCTATAATAATAGTATCACCTACATCTATTATTATACTAATAATAATTTGTTTCCTTTGTTGTAAACACAGTTTGTATAATTGATGGTCACTTTATATTATTTGACATTACAATATTCGTCATTTAAAACTAAACACATATTATAGCAAACAAAGTTATCTATGACAAACAGAGAAGTTCTGATTACAGTTTTACCTCTCATTCTCTCGCTTTACCTCTTTCTTGTAGAAAGGTGTCGTTAGTGGAGAATGAGTATCGGATGCTATATTTACGTATTGGTAAATTTTTCGTCTATTTATAGAAAATAATTAATATTTAATGAAACCTTTTAATGAAATTTTGCACATGAAAATTAATCATTAAAGAACATAATTATTTTAAACATAAGAACACTGTTCAGGCAATGGAACTCATTTGTCTGTAATAGTTCTGTAATAGTTCTCACCGTTTAACTGGTTGATCTTCAGTCTCATATAACTCGATATAGTTTGTACCTTTCTTATTAATATTATCGGTGTGTTAAACAAGTTACGAACGACTAATTTTAGCATTTTCAAGCTATAAGTGTTTTGTACTTGTGTGAATATCCCTTTCATTGGAAGAACTTTCTAAGTGCTTCGACAAAATAGCTGACTACCAATATGATACTAACAATAATACATAAACACTTTATATAACAAATTTTCTGAACTAAAAGTCTAAACAATAATAATAACAATAGAGGGAATAAATTATACAGTGGATCAGTAAAAAAGGCGATGTCTCCCAAACAATATATTACTTTACAGCGCAAGATTGGATTAAAAAATATGTTTCCATATTTTTTCTTAAAGATTTGGATGTGCTATTTGTCCCCAGCAGATCCTTCCTTTAATCCCATTGGTTTTATCAAAAAATTACCAGAAGTATTTTCGGAAATGAAAAAATAAATACAAAATTTGAAATATCTTGAAAATTAACATCTAAAAATTCTGAAAGGAATGGTTGTATTTTCCTTAAATAATTCCCTTTCAACCGTTACAAAACTGTACAATATCATAAAATCCAAATTTTATGAACTAATTATTGTGCAGTCAATTTTGCCCCGTAAATCATAATAAAATATTTTGTCATAATTAACTATTATTAGAATGGATGCGGTATAGAATGCATAGTACTCATATGTTCTATAGAAAATTAACTGTGGCTATTACATGGGTATATTTGTAAACCTTAAGGTCTTAAAGTTAAGTACTTATATACTAAGGTAAATATTAACATATTTGTTAATATTGGAATTCTTAAAAATTTGTTGACATTAATTTATGCATTCTTATTGTAATAGCAAGAAACATTTTTTTTAAACTATAATATCGTTAAATACAAATTATTTTTCGCTTAGTACCCTGTAAATTATTTTTTTACTTTAAACATTTTTCATGGTACCTATATGTTATTATCTATACAGATCAAGAGTCGAAATGGAAAAATAACTAGTTATGAGAAATAATAATTAAAAAAAGAAGGAATTACTGTTATAGCAGTTAATATTTGTGTAGTGTTTCAATGTTAATTATTTGGAAGAAAATCCCACTTATTATTCAATATAATGCATAACTAGGCTTATGTGACACTATATTTCGATTTCTATCTGTAAGTATATACTATACACTATATTATATTATATATTATATGCTTGCTGATGAGTTTTAAAATTGAATAAGAGCGTGCCTCACATTACCCAGAGGACACGGAAACAAATAAATTCTCAATTTCAAAAAAGGAGATTAATCCAATGGTTGGCAAAAATAAATTTGTCGAAAATAAATTATTCTTCATACCTGAATTTTCAAAATTAAGACTGAGTTTCTTATTAACATTTTTCAAGAATGTAAACATTAACTAAGACAGTTTAAATTATGAAACTTTTTGCATATGTTTAAACCTATTAAAAAATAATAAAATATAAAAACTTACCAAATTACGCGAACGCTCCATTGTAGTTGTTGCTGTATGTTGTTGATGTAACTCTAACTGTTTTAAAACGCAAATAGCCTTGCTAATAAGATGAAAGTGAAACTATTGACTCACATTCGCAGTTGCAAAGTCTAAACCAAGCGACCGCATAGTATAGGCTTATCAGAAGCGAATTTCCGTAAGGAAAGTGTATGACGCAGATGTATTCATAGAATCGTATGATAAACTTTAACCTCAATCTGATGCCGTGGTAGGATACGACAAGAAGGGTTAAATTACAGGAACAACATAATCTGTAATACTATTTATTTTATAATACAGAGGAAAATTTTTGTATTTGATATTTATTAAAGTATAAATTAATTAGGACTTCCATATTGTTAAGCACTTTCAATAAATTGGCAATCCCATGCATTATTAAATTAAGTTGTGGTGCAAATCAACTTTGTCTTTTTGAAACCCTTTTATGACTGGAATATAGCCTGTGTGACACAAGCCGCGCTGCGGGGCTGTCGGTGCTGATGTTTAGTAATATCAAAGCGGAAATTCAGACAGACAGGAGTGGTGTATGGCAGGATTAGTTCTATAAATTCGCTGCGACGTGTCGTCTGCCTAAGGCTGCTTAATTTGTTAAAAGAAAAAGGTTTTTGAAAAGTGTAAGAGTAGTAAAATACATAAGTATTTAAAATTCCTTCCTTATCATCGATGTATTATAAAAAATAACACCATTCTCTTACCTCAAGTTAGATACAAAAATACAAACAATAATAATTTATACAATGCTAATGCACATTTAATTTAAACCTGTAAATAATTAGCATAGCACAATCCAATGATGGTAAATTGGTTACAGAAATGTACATCAGGGTTGAATTAAATGTACATTAGTATAATATAAATCATAATGATGTTTTTTGTGAAATTGTTTTATGGTCTTTTGTACATAACTTGTAGTAAGTAAATATTATTATTTGCTAATTTCAAAGCAGAACTCATCGAATTTGTACTATTTGTACTACGAACAATTTTAAATTTAATAAAACAAGTATGAAACCAGAATTATTAACAAAGTCAGTTGGTATAAAAATACATATTTTATTATTCTGTTTAAAAGAAATTTTTATAAATAATATATCATACAAATTTATAAATTTACAGTAGGTAGGTATTGTCTGGTTCGATATTTTCAAGGCCTTCTTAAGCTAATAATAAAACATGTATAAACATATATTTTTAATTTGGGTCTGCCTGTGTTCATATTTGTACACTCTATAGATAGACAAACATTTAATCTATTCAACAATGGTCATATCGTTCTTTTATTTTTAGTAGGAACCGAAGTTTTCTAGAAATGTGATGATATGTAATAACTCTTCACGAATTGTAATTGCACTCTTTTCCCGTCATACCAAATCTTAATATTGTAACCGATATTGACAACAACCCAAGTATTTTTTTTTGAATTTTAACAATAAACAGCTAAACACAACGTATTTATGTTACTATAGGAATGTTATTGTTATAGGAATTGTTACTATAGTTATCCTATATTGTGAAACATAAAAGTAGATAAAATATTTTTCCCAACAGAATAGTCATGGTGAATGGTATAATAGTTGGAAAATTCGTTTGAAATAAAGTGTTTGTATCAAAACAATTTATTTGTCTATTAATTCCATGTATAATTCCAGATTGCTTAAGTGAACAGTCGAGAGCCTAACCATAATACATGGAGCGATGCAATGATTGATTGTATTGCGACTCAGAAAGCTGCATTACACGATCCATTAGGCTTCCTTCTCACTGATTCATTGTCACTCCATCCGTGTGGCATACATTCCTTCACGAGCCGTATTACTGTGGAGTTGTGAACAGAATTGTTTCCAAAAACTCTTACAAATATTAGGAAAAAAAACAAGAAAAAAACACCATTGGTACTGTCAAAACGGAACTTGTTTTGAAAGTAATTTAAATTTTTTAATTTAAAATGATTGTTTACACATATGCATTAATGCACTTCTAAGAAATATAAATAAAAAAAAATACTATTTAATAAATAAAAAAAAAATAATAAATAAAAATTAAAAACTTATTTTTAGACATTTAAAATTACATTATTTATTTTCTACAGTTATAAGTGGAGAAATAAAAACAGTTTGTACAAATATGTTAACATATCGCATTACATCGTATTAAATTGTTTGCTTAATGTCTTAAC
>JAGFPH010000158.1:893499-905678 GCA_018207615.1 Philaenus spumarius | reverse complement strand
TTATATATTATTTTGTCTTTTTTTTAACATTTTTACTTTTTTCTAGTAGACTATTGAGTACAGAACTCCAGTAACTAAACGGAACCTTTACAACTGTATTGCAGAGAAAAGGTTATATATTGACCTTGAGATTGGAGGTTTCAACTGTAACAAGACTATATAACAATGTTTAAACACAGTTTGTTCTAAAAACGCTGATTTCGAGAACTATACTGGGCTAGTTTTAACTATATTTTATGTGTTGTTACCCTGCTCGTTTAATAGTTTGTTTAGTATATTTTCTTTTTTCAAGAAAATTTGTCGAAAGCTTGAACAAAATTTCAAATTGATAATAAGTTTTACTAATGTGTAATCAATGATCAATATAAAAGTTTAGCTTTATTTAAAAACGACATTGAATAAAAACAATAAAAGGTATTTTAACTTGAGAACTGTTAAGAAATACATGCAGTAGAATCTTTATGTATTATTTTGCCATTGAAAATAATTAATTAAGGTATGATATAATTAATGGCCAATTTATAGTAGCCTATGTAATTGTGTTTTATTGGAATTTAAAAATAACTTTAGTTTAGTTAATCAACTTTGTCATGTTAAATTAACTTAGTAATGGAAGTTATTTTTGGATGAATTCATGATATAGGTGAAACCTGTTAAATTAGTTATTTTCAATTTTCTATTGTTGCAGTCAGTATACATGCATACATATATAATGCAATTTCACAAGCAAACTTACCACCAATTTCATCATGTTTTGTTCCAGTATTATGTTTTTAGTTTTATTCTGATACGATATTACATTTTTAATTTAACCGTTTTTACTAAAGCACAGATACAATTTGTATTAGTAAAAAATAATATTTGCATCTTTGATTTGTATTTATGTAAATACTATAAACACAGGAATCAATAAAGTATAATAACATTTTGAAAGGTCTAAAAATGTCTAATAGATATTTCAAGGTATTAGGTTTTGCTATGGCAGAGACTTTAGGTTGTAATGTAATTTTCCATGCACTAGTTTCGGTGACAAAGAAACCTGCATTAAAATGGGGTTTCCCATTTGGGTTAAAGAAGTCAATACATAACCTTCCATCTTGAGTCCTTAATTTCCTTCTTACTATTTTAGTTTTAGAAATTTCTAAAATTTATTCTTAATTACATTGTTAATTATTTGTTTGAAGATTTATTTAATCGAATATTGAAAATAAATGCTACAACCAAAGTAAACTAAGTAAGGAAGTTAGTAAATCACTTACAAAACTAGGAAGAACTTTAAAATTTGAATTGGATTCAAGTGTGTTAACGTAGACATTCATGTAATATTGGTTGAAGTCTCTCTATCGACGAAACTGTGAGAGAACAAACGGCTCTTTACGGTTTCAAGTGTTTGTATTTCATTTAGCTGTTACCTTCGCTTAAAATAACACCCACTGTTAAACAATGAAGTAAAGGCAAACGTTTACGTTTAGATGTATATGGATCTAATTATATGGAATTACACATTTAAACAAACGTGGTAACAAGTTGTAATTAACGAAACATCGTTCTATTGTTATTAAACTGTTTAGTTTATTAAATTGTATGTAGAACTAATTGAAAAGAGTCTCAAATTCAGACTCCTGTTCTGTTTTAATTTTTTTAAATGGAAATTGTTCAAATTTAACTTTCAAAGCAGGAAGTGTATACTTTAGAATATTATATACTGCAATATATTTTACTTACCAAAGTGTATAGAAGACATTTTCCCCCAAAACATAACGCTTTTGAAATTTTGGAAGAAGATTGTTTGAACCGAAAAGTACAAAAAAACCAAAGTCAATAAAAAGTATACAAAAAATGATTCATTGTAGAGAAAAGATTGTAAAATTTTAATGAACTCTTGTAGTACATCAATTACACTTTAATAAATAAACATAGGCTAGTAATTAGTAGGTTAAAACTGTTTATTACTTTTGTAATTCATTTTGGAAGTATTTTCTTAGGCTGGCAACAGCAGTAGCAATATAAGCATTTTTCAGCTTCTAAACAATTGACATGGACCCACAGTGAACACATTTTACCTCTAAAGTGTCATCTCAAAATTTGTTAACACAAAACATACACTGTGCATCGTCGTCAGTGGAAGATAAAACTCTTGCAGCAAGTTCAAAATCTGATGTACTGTAAAACACTGCCTAAAAGAGTTGGGTTGGATCCATCCTGCAGGATGCACTATAGTAAAAATTGTTCCTGGAGTTGTTTTTAAACGTCCATTTCAACTTTTCGTAAGGGAAGCACAAAAGAACCAACTCCGTACATGCAAGTAATATATTATGTTATAAGAGCCCCACGTCCTCTTGAAATTATAGGCCTCTTCTTGTTTCTTTTCTAAAGGCCATGATACAGTATTAATCGATTGTTGTCAGGAGTGATATTGATCTTTTTAAAAAAGTTTTCAAGATGCTTATAGACTGTCTGTGTTTTGTTTTGATAAATCAAAGTGCTTTACTATAGGATGTTCCAGTAGGATTCCTTTCCGTCTAAAATACTAATACACTTTTCCTAGCAATTTATTTTCCTAGTTCAACGGATATTCTATGCAAGTCAACACACGGTTAAGCCCCCAAAAAAAGATGCCTTTATTGCAAGATAATACCGACCCAGCTCTTCTTCTAAATAATCACCCAAAACTCTTGTATTGCCTCTATTGTTTTTACTGCTTTCTCAGACGTTACATATTTAATTTTAGACAACCTCATAAGTGCCGTTAAACTGTTTACTGTCCTTCTTCTATTCCATCTTCTTTTTCAAACTGCGTTAATTGCATTTGTCATGGCAGCATTCTTCTTTTTTTATAAGTTTTTCCATATTATTCTTTTGCAATCTGCAACAGATTAAATAGAATAGAGAGCGAAAATAATATAAAAAGTGACTTTGTTAGTTCGGTTTGCGCGACAGTAGGGTACCTACATTTTTGAAAATTAATGCAATTTAACCAAACGTCCAAACGAAACGGTATCATGATAAAAGCAAGACTTAAATTACCATTTAAGAATATATATATAGCTTGAAAGGCTTATCTGCCAATATTCAGGAATACACTATTTTCGAATGATAGAAGCCTTTTTTCTTGCTAGAGATCAGACGAATGCTCATCCGGAAGACTGTGGGTTCGCTTTATATGGAGGGATCCAAATTTGGTCACTTTCATCCTTATACCTTACTGAAAAAACAATTATTGTGAGAGTTGTGATAACCAGAAACAAGATTTGGTTTGTATTATAATAAGTTTCAATAATTTGAAAAATTTGGTGAAGTTTCATGAAAGAGGCTATATGTCAAACATTCTTAGTATGTCAGTCCACTCCACTTGCTGTATTGAAAGCAACGCCTCAAAACAACAAACCGCATTCATTGTCCAAACTAAGTGACTTCGTCTACATTAAGGGCAGATTGAAATTCCGCAACTGAAAAATAATCTATAACACAAACATTCAGTGATTGATTTTAATTAATCTCATCATAAAAGAAATCTAATTATTTCGTTCAACAAAAAACCAAAACGCTTCATCACGGTCAACTTTAAATTGTAATTCAATTCTTAGAATATTTATATTGAACTAGGAATAATGCAATAATTGTCTGAAAAACAATCTTAGAAATAAGCATAATTTGATTCGGTTTTTGTATACAAAAAGTTAAGTTTATATAAATTATACTTTATTATAATTTTTGCTCGAAATTGATGACCTTTTTGATCAAAGTAAAAAATTGTGTAATTAAATCTATTTCATCACAATAAGATTACAAAAATAGTAACAGTAATATTTTTTACCTTTTTGAAAATTATAACGTATGGTGTTTGCTCTATGGCGTTTCAGAGACATCTCAACTAGAAATTAAAAATATTTTTAGTCCTCTTCTTTACTTTTATAAATATAAATAATTTCTTGATGTATTATTACATATATTCAATATTTTGAGACTTTGAATTTTTCAAAAAGACTTGACTATGTTCTGTCAGGTGGTGTTTTATTTTAAATCCAAAGCGAAGAGCTTGCGTTAGTTGTAAAATGGTTATGGTTTATAGACCAAACGTTACCGCACACATGCCAGACAGTCGTATGAGGAATTGCAAATAATGTGCTGACAAGGAGAGTAGAAGACGTGGATAGGCTCAAAAGCTTTCAGAATTTTTCTTTTATCACATACAACGCAAGTGCGAGGTTGACCTGGACTCTTACCCTTGTATGTCATGTTTCTACAAACTTGCAATACAGGCGATGTTTTCCGGCAAAGATGGATACATTCCTGAACGCCGACGAAGAACAGATTGCAGTTATGATCAGGTATAGCGAGTGAAGTGACATTTAGTGGTGATTTTATAAATGGGATGCCACGCCGAGTACACTGTCATTCACGGGATGAATTTTTTAAAATTGGGTCATTCGTTTTTTAACCCCTCTGAATATGAGTATTACTTTACAAGACGTTAACATTTTAAATATTGTGACCATAATTATTGTTATTACATCGTAAAAAAGTTAAAAACGCCATTTATTTATAAATATTTGTACACCGACTGAAAGGTCAAGCTTAATGATGTAGTAGCCTCATAATATAAAGTAACAAATTGGACAAAAGCTGAACAAGACCTTCCGTCTAACTAGTAACCCGAGCTTTCCTTTACAGCAGAGATATTTTGTTGTAGCTTGGCTCAACATTGTTTGAAAAGTATCGAGGGTTAGTATATATTTAGTACTAGGAGTCTACCTGACTCACTCCGCTCGCAATATAATTTATCGTAGCCTTTATAATGTTTTACCTAAACAACAATAAGTATGTAAGTATAATTTTGAATGGTACTATTACTTAGTCAATTAAAACTATAAATGTTTTAGTTTATTAATTTGTAGAAAGTGATCTTAGGGAGCTGTATACAAATATTTTGGTAGTTAACTAAATATAGTAGTATTATGAGAAGTTTTATAATTGTATCAACTGTCTTCTTAGTCAAATCAAGTGAAGCACTAACATATTTCATTCAAACCAGTAAATATAGTTACGTTTTTAAGTTAAATAATTCATATTAGTCCAGGCTAGTTATATTCTAACTTTAAATAACTTAGGTTTAGTGAAATTTATTAATTTGACGATCCTTTTTAATGATTTATTAGTTATTATCTCTTATTATTATTATCTCTTGTTTAAACATCATAGTATTAAGTCAATATATTTTAGCATATAATAAATTAATTTGAATGTCTTTTTCAACAATTTTGTACAAAACTCAATACTTTCTTTGAAATTCCCTCTTATTTTGTTCTCGTTAATTTCTATTATGTATTTGTGAAACGTTGAATAATAAAATTTAAAATATGGTTGAAGACTATCACACCATCTGCATGTATTTTGCTAACTTGAAACATGTTTTATTCAATTATCCACCCTGAAAATCTTACATCGAGGAAGTATATTAGCCATTACTTCGAAATAAATCGCAAACTATTAACTTTTTGTTAGGGATTATGTAAAAGCCATCAAATCTCAAGAATAAATTTTTCTGTCGATTTCGGACTTATTGCATTCACTCTGGAATGCCTATAAAGTAACAAAATAGTAATTTGTTTCCTGGTACCTGGAATTTATTGATTTTTGTAAGTGAACAAATAGTTTTAACCCATTTGCGATTGGTCGAAATCCTATATTGGTGAGCACTTACTACGTGACTCGAACCTCTATGCAAAATTTCAGCTCTCTAACTGTTGTCATTTTAGTAGTACTTTAATGGATGTGTGGTATTTGGTTTTTATTATATATAGAAAACAGGCTTATTTCTTGTAATCCAGCTACAAATATACACACATGTACGTAAAAATGTAAACTTATTCAACAAATTGGTAAGAGTTTACTAGTTCAAAACAGCAAAAGAAAATTATTTGTACATTTTTTATTTGTATTCAATTGCTAATACTTTGAATTTATGATTACGTTATATACATTTATTTTATTAAATAACAAGAGTTGTTACGTACTTGTATAAATAAACAGGACAAATTATACTATTTGTTGCGGATTAATAAGATAAACTATGGATATAAATTGTAAAACAAGAACTTTTAGTCTAACTAAATCCGAAAATAAGATCAGTCTACTCCATTATAGAGATACCTACGCATTTTATAAAACGAAGTTACCATAGTATTTCCAAGATAAATGTAATAAAATCAAAATCTTTCATTATACAAGGCGTTCTAGTCTGTTGAATATAAAATCAAAACCTTAATATTCTCGCCTAAAAATAAACCATCATAAAAGATACACTGCCTTAATTTAACTCGCCTACAGCAGTAAAGTGGATGCATACATTCGAATGACAAAGTAGTGTTATCAGCGAATAAGGTTTATACAATTTCAGGTTTGTAATATTAGCTTAAAAGCTACAGACCAATCTTTCTTTACTTTATGAATTAAATAGGTTAATCACCTGATCTATCCGCCCAAACACAATTACAAAATCCTTCTACATTACTGGTTTCAAATCCAAAGTATCAAATTTATACTAGTCCTTTATGCTCGTATTCTGAAAATAACAATGAAACAAATCTTAAAAATTACTAATCTAACCTAAAATGTAAACAGTAATTGCATAGATTATAAGAAAATCCAATTATTCGGTAAGACGAAGGTGGAATTGGTGCTCGTGAAGGTTTGTCGAAATGTTTTATGATGACTAACAATATTGGAGACTGAATTTACATTATGTTTTCTCCATTTATGGATTTGAAATACTTTTTAAGGAAGAGAAAACAAAAATAGTTGATAAGTGTTTATGGTTCTCGCGAAACAGATATTACTAAAATTAATTAATGGCCTATGCAGTTTATTTGATAGATTCTTGTTTTTTCCTGACTGCCTAACTTGTGACAATTTTTAGTTTTTACAATTGTCCCGAGTTTGTTGGTGGTTTTGTATGTAAACGTGACGTTATTTTTTGCCATTACGTTTTGAGCGTTTGGTTTAATATGTTTCCAAATTCACATGCAATGTAGTTTTGTTTTTTCTCGGGTGTTATTTTCGATCGTTTATTTTTATGCTTTTTGACAAACTTGTCTATCATGGCCACATCATATCCGTTAGTCAAGGCTTTGCATTTAATTGTTTGCAATTCGCTGTTGTAGCGTTTGTCATTTGTAGACTGTCATTTGTTTCCATTTCTATTGTGAATTGAAGATTATGGTGCATGTTGTTTGTAGAATTGTTTAAGAGTTGTAGCTGCCTGTTATTGCCGTTGAATAAGATGATAGTATCATCAACATAATATTATATTATATTATTTTTTTTTTCCGCTTACACACTTCCTCAGCAAGGGATATTTAATTAAATTACAAGTGAAAAAACATAGACCAAGACCGGGACCTTCAGGTTTCCGTCCTGACGCTCTAACCATCTGAGCTACCCTGATATCTACCGATATTGGTCGATGTTATCTCACTTGTAAAAAATAATAATAATAATAATAACACCACTGTAGGCTGCAAAATAAGAATTAAGATTGTCTTCAATGTCGTATACACGAGGTAGTCAGTCTGTTGGTTCAATAATTGCAGTAAAAACCGTACAAGTGAGATAACATCGACCAATATCGGTATATATCAGGGTAGCTCAGATGGTTAGAGCGTCAGGACGGAAACCTGAAGGTCCCGGGTTCAACTCCCGGTCTTGGTCTATATTTTTTCCTATGTGTTTTAATATTATATTACCTATCTATGATAAAATACTATTTTATTTTGTTGTTGTGTTGGTTTGAAGCTGCAAGAAGGTATTCGTTTTCGATGTAGTTTAGAAATATCTCTAATAAGATGCTGGATAACGGGGAGTCACTTTGAGTAAAATATTTTTATTGAAGTAAACATAATTTTAAAAGAGCACTTTTTTGATCACTTTTTTGATAAGGGAGGTTAGCTTCCCTATGGCATTAAGGGCGAGATTGGAATATTTTATTAGATTATTATGTAAGATTTCTATTGTTTCTGGGATGGGGATGTTCGTGTAAAGATTCACGATATCAAACGAATCTAGTTTTTTACTCTTGTTAAATTTTACATTTCGAACTTTATCAATAAGGTCCAGACTATTTACTAAACGGTGGTCGTTGATAAAAAAATGTCTCTTGATAATTTTATCCTGTTCTTTAGAGATTCTGTAACTATGTACTAGGTGCTGAAGTGAAGTTAACTGGCGGTCTTATTGGTATGTCGTTTTTATGTACTTTAGGAAGCCCTTTAAAACTCGGGGCGTGCGGGTTGATAATTTTTAATCATCGAGTGCAATTAACTGATAAGAAATTTTTACTGCGATTAAGGGTTTCGTTTATTGATTTAATGTACTTGGAATTCGGGTCTTAGGTAGTTTGCTTTGAAGAATTCATAGACTATTTTGTAATTAGTTCTGTCAATAACTACTACTGAATTGCCCTTATCGGCTTTGGCTATTAACGCATCATGATCTACCAATTTGTCTTTTATGCTCATTGCTTATCCGATATATATGTATTAGGCCTGTATTTCAGCTTTGTTTTGGCTATGCAAGGCATTTTCAAAACATTGATTAACTTGTTATTTATGGCAACTCTTGCCATGATTTGGTATACTGCATGAAATCCAAAGACAAATTAACCCGATAATTTTACATAAAAAAGTATTCATAAAAATAAAATCATAACTTTGACACACAATTAAGCAGCAAAAAAGACTGAATTGATAACACCCAACCACATATTTCATCCTCGCGCTTTGAACACATCCAAAATTTATTTTTCTGACAGTGAAATTAATATGATGAACAAAGGTTTAAATTGCAAATTTTCTCGTAACGATAAGCAGCAAATAGTGACAGAAGCAATTAGCGCTGAAGCGGAAATAAAAACTTTACTAACTGCAGAATCCCAAATCACGACAAGAGTTGCCTTAAATAAAAAAATAGTTTTTTATCATAGTTGATGATACTATCATGTTATTCAACGGTAATAACCGGCAGCTACAACTCTTAAACAATTCTAAAAACAACATGCATCCTAACCTTCAATAATTCATATTAGAAATGGAAACAAATGACAGTCTAAATTTTTTCGACTTATCCGCCACAAAAAAGGATAACGGACTCTCCTTCAAGGTATACAGAAAACCGACAACCACTAACATGACGATACACACAACTTCCCATCACCCACAGGAACAAACACTGGCAACCTACAACAGCTTTACACACAGACTCTTAACCGTTCCATTGTCACAAGATGATTACACCAGCGAATTGCAAACAATTAAATACATAGCCTTGACTAATGGATATGATGTGACAAGTTGGTTAAAAAGCATAAAAATAAACTACTGTAAATAACACCCGAGCAAAAATAAAAATACATTGCATGTAATGTAATGGCAAAAAATAACGTCATGGTTACATACAAAACTACCAACAAACTCGGGACAATTGTAAACCCGAAAATTGTCACAAGTTAGGCAATCAGGAAAAAACAGGAATCTATAAAATAACCTGCAACGAATGCCCTAGCCATTACATAGGAAAAACTGGACGCCCCTTCATAAAAAGGTTTGAAGAACTTCTAGCTTCCAGACGTTTAAATCCCACAAAGTCAAGTTAAGCAGAATTTCTCATCAATAACGCACATACATATACGGGTTTCACACAGACATTAACATTTTTACATGTGTGTAAGAAGGGGCGTATCACGAATGCTTTGGAAGAGTATGAAATCTACAAAGCTAGAAAAAGTAAAGCGCCGCATCTACTAAACGACCAATTGACTTTTCAATGTAAAATAATATTTGATACCATCATTGTTGCAGAAAGGACTGTGTCTTACAGCGAAACAAGATAACGGCAGGGATACCAGAAGCAGCTTCAGTAACAACTGACCGGCCTAACTTGCACGTAGCTTGCTTAATATGTTTGCACTTTTAACGATCTCCACACGGAGTTAAGATATATGTTTTTATTAAGTGTTTTTTTGTTGTTAAGTGTTACCTGATGATGGGCAAATGCCCGAAACCGCGGTTGTGAAATAGGAAGTAAGAAGAAGAAAGGATTAGTTTGACATACCAAGTAAGGTAAAAATTGACTAGATAATTAGTGATGGTTATAATGATAAATAACTGCAAAGTTTCATTAAGTTTTGCTTAATAGTTTTCGTGTTATTAAACATATTCCAGAATTTTTCCCAGCCCTGTATATTAAAATATTAAATGGCATACATAAACTTTAATAGTTATAAATTACCTTTAATTATTCATTTAGCACAAAAACAGTACAAATAATTCAACTATAACTCGACGGACTCACGTTAATTGTGCAAATGGCAGATACATATTTAATTTTTTTCTTGTTCACATTTTAATGATACTACAGTTCAAAACCTAGCAGAAAAAAGTTTTGTTGACTATTGGTTGACGTCTTATATACAACCGTTACCATCGAAGCGAAAAATTGCGGTTGATTTGACTAAGTTTTAAAATAGTAAAACAAACGTGTTACGAATTACTAAAATCGCAAACCAAACACCCGTTTACAAATTTGTAGAACTTGTATTCAGTGAGTTTTGACGTAAAATACCAAACGAAAAACTTATTTGTTAGAAAAGACGTAACAACTTTACCAATAACCGTTTATGTAATCTATTAAGCGGCGTTTGTGAAGTCTAAACTTCTGTAGGTGCACCGCGTCCAAAAAATTTGTACACAGCTAAACAATGTGTGTACAGCAGAGTACATAGCATACTTGTTTCTGGTGGTAAATCGGATTTTACCGTCACGCGTTTCACCATGCATTTTCTGAAACGCTTTATTGTGAAACGCTCTACTATAAGTAGTACAAATGTGTATCCGTCTGTTTGAAAAAAGCTTTGGTCTTGCCAAGATTCAAACCAGCAGAGTCCATTACCATAGACTAGTGTCTTAGCCGGTTAGGCCACGAACGCATTGATAGTTCATTATATTTGAATTGGGTATATAAGTGTAACAGATTTTCCTACATCATAGGCTTAACCCGTTAACGTAAATACAATGTATATTTTAATTGGTAATACCTCTGAAATGGACGTTGTGCTTCCTCATTTCGTAAGTAGTGTTTAAAACGAGTAGTGTAAGTAGTGTGGTCTTAAGCACACAATTGTTTTTAACGTTGTTTCCTCGTGGCATGTTTATCCATTTATTATAAAATAGTATAAAAGGTATTTGTGAGGCAAAAAACCTGTATATTATTAGGTTTCTAATAGGTAAACCTTTCACAATTTCCTTCATTTAAAGTCTGTATCTACTTCGGTTACACTAAGTTTTTTGCAGGTTGAAGATTATATTCCAACTACGCCTACTATCTACGTTATGCAACTCTAGTGAGGTGATTGCCATGGGTACAGCCGCATGTGAAGTAAATCAGGGGTAAAATGCAAACATTACTTGGCCTATTGTACCACTTCAACCCTTGTTTGCATTTCCACATCTGTATATCTATATGAAATTAGTGAACTAGTTTCATATTTATATGACTGTGCAAAAAATATCATTCAAATAATACTACACTATATTTAGAAAACTATTCACTTTACACAAAATAACATATTTTAATTACATTTTTTCTACATTTACTCTAAATATCAGCTAAACAGGAATTTCGATACTTTGTTAAATTTACTTTATCTCTAAGGTGAACGAGTGTACATGCGATGCGTGCATCTGTCAGTGTTATTTGTTCTATTAGTAATACATGGAGTATACCTAGTATTACGATTTCGAACACCTGGTCTGTGTAACAGAAATTTGTCGCTTTATTCACGTTCTCTTGTTACATTGTTGAAGGTATACAATCAACGACTAAATAAGTACTACAGTACTTTATACCTTTATTATGAACCAGCATTTATAAAAAATAAAATCTGTTTCTCACTGTAATAATGTTACACAAATAATTGAAGCAAACACTTAATATGTATTTAGTTATTTTTATATTACTTATTATTTAGATATAATTAATGTTTTCTAAAAACGCATCTTTAATATTTTATGTGTGAATGAATTTGTAAACGTTTTTAATTATATTTGGAAATACTGTATACCTAATCATCGTCATCCGCTGTATTAAGGCTTAAATAATTTAGGCGTTGTCCGCTGGCCGCAAAT